>AWOL01S0032551.1:3274-17584 GCA_000715115.1 Nicotiana otophora
CAGAATCATTATGAGAACCGCAAAATGGTCGCAGACCTGACCAGTGTAGCCTATTTCTAGGAATCTATTTTGCGGTCCATTGTGCGACCCACATACCCATTGTGCGACCGCATACCTGAGTTCGGAAGGTCCATTTTCTATTTTCATAACCCGACACCATTTTGATAAATTGGCTTTGGGGCTTATTTTGGGGCAATTATCTGATAATTTTAGAGAGAAGTGAGAGTGTTCTAGAGAGAGGAAGAAGCTCAAGTGATTTGTTCATCAAAAAGCTTGTTCACGCTTTGAAAACCAACAAGGAAATATCACAAGATCTTCACCCAAGAGGTAAGATTCTAACACCTAGTCTTCAATTTCGAGTTTGGGTAAAGATTGTTGATTGGGTGTGTGATTCTTGGATGTGAGATTATTATTTATACATTCTTGTTGCAATAAGGTTGTGGAATATTATTGAGTTCAAATGGGTAAAGATTGAGTTGAAAATGGTAGAAATCTTCAAAGACTTTAATTGAGGATTTGAAAGGCAATCCGATGTCGGAATTCGATAATTTTTGTATGGTTGAACTCGTATCGGAACGGGTGTTCGGATTTCGTGAGTTTTTCTAGGATTCGAGATGTGGGTCCCACTGTTGATTTTTAAAATATATTTTAGATTTTAATCCGGAAAATTTGTAATTTCATATGGAATTAATTCCTACGATTCGTGTTTAGCATATTGAGTTGTTTGTGATCGGATTTGAAGCTTTCGGACCCGAATTTGCGAGGCAAAGGTTTATTGGAATCTTGAATGTAGTTGTGAAGCGAGGTAAGTATCGTGGTTAACCCTGACTTGAGGGAATAGAACCCTTGAATTATTTGTTATGTGAAATTCATGTGAACGATGTATAGGCGAGGTGACGAGAGTCTATATGTCGTCAAATTAATTGTTTGCATAATTATTTGAAAATCATAAATTATTTTAAATCATGAATTAATCATTATTGTAATTGTTTCTCTCATATACCTTTCTCAATATAATGCCTTAAATCCATGCTATAATTGCTACATGCTTATTTGATTTGTGTGACTTAATTGCTACTTAACATTTAGCATACTAATTATTAAATTGCATATTTCCTCCTTAATTTTCACAATTAATTGCTACTTGTCATCACTTATTTCTAAATAAATCATAATGTCGTATGTTTGTTGTCTTATAATTTCATATTAATTGTTGCATTTATTGGAGTAATTTCTTTTATAATAATTGGTAAGTTATATTATTGGAGGAGCGGGTTGCACGCCGCAACAGAAATGAAAGTGAATATATTGGAGAAGTGGGTTGCACGCCGCAACAGAATTGATTGAGATGAATATATTGGAGGAGCGGGTTGCACGCCGCAATAGAATATATTAAAAACATATATTGAGGATCGGGTTGCATGCTGCAACGAAATTGAATATGAATATATTGTGGGATCGGGTTGCACGCCGCAACGGAAATCGATTGAAATAATAATTGGTTATGACTACCGAGTTGGCTTCGACTGTTGAAATGATTTACCTATTAAATTTCTATTTCTGTTTTCCTATTATTGTAACTGTTATTATTATTGCGTGCAGGTTAATGTAAGTGACCTGCATTAGCCTCGCCACTACTTCGTCGAGGTTAGGCTTGCTACTTACTGGATACATGGGGCTGTTTGTACTGATACTACACTCTGCACTTCTTGTGTAGATACCGGAGTTGATCCTAGCGATGCATAGTAGACTTGCTCGGATTCAGCTATTTGCAGGAGACTTGAGGTATAGCTGCATGGCGTTCGCAGTTCTGAAGTCCCTTTCCACTTTGTCATAGCTGTGTATTTCTTTCTGATAGCTTTATTTCATTTAGACCTTTATTTGTATTATTCTAGTAGCTCGTGCACTTGTGACACCAGTTTTGGGATGGTTTTTAGACATCGCTATTATTATGGATTAAGCACTTTATTTCCGAATTTATTTCCGCATTTATTTCTTTGTTATTAACTAAATTAAAATTGTTTAAAATTGCTATTCTAACGTTGGCTTGCCTAGCAAGTGAAATGTTAGGCGCCATCACGGTCCCGAAGGTGGGAATTTTGGGTTGTGACAAGTTGGTATCAGAGCACTAGGTTACATATGTCTCACGAGTCACGAGCAAGCTTAGTAGAGTCTGAAAGATCGGTACGGAGACGTCTGTACTTATCTTCTAGAGGCTATGGAGTTTAGGAACAATTTCACGTCTATTCTACTCTACCGTGTGATTTTATTATATCATCGATGTTTGAACCATTTTGCTCGTATTCTTTCAAAGATGGTGAGAACACGTAATACATCTACCGACGGATAGGGACCAGAGCCCCTGGTGACAACTATGACCATGGGTAGAGGTCGAGGTCGAGGTCTAGAGACCAAGGCAGAGGCAAAGGTAGATCTCAGTCTAGAGCTCGAACAGAAGTACTTATTGTAGAACCTTAGGTGGATTTGGGAGCGGAGGTTCCATCTCAGACTGTACCGGTTGGACCATTTCAGGTCCCGAAAGGATTCATAGCTACTCTAGTGCTTTAGGACGCTCTAGTACGTTTGGTTAGCCATATGAAGGGCGAGGCCCAGAATGGTACATTTCCAGTGGCACCAACCGTCTCACAAGCTAGGGGAGGAGCATAGACTCCCACTACTCACGCTCTGGAGCAGATGGCTCCCCAGTATTAGGCTCTAGTAGCCTATCCAGTTAGGGTAGTTCAACCAGTTGTTGCAGCACAGGGCAGTGATAGGCCTGCTTTGTCTTCTGAGGCTTTGTTGAGGTTGGACACGTTTACCAAGCTATTTCCAATCCATTTCAGTGGTACACCTTCTAAGGACCCTCATGATTTTCTTGACCGTTGCTATGAAGTATTGCAGAACATGGGGATAGTCGAAAGCAATGCGGTTCATTTTATTGTGTTTCAGATGACTGAATCCGCCAAGAGGTGGTGGAAAGATTATGTATTTACTAGCCAGTTGGTTAGCTTGCACTTACCTGGGAGCATTTCTCGCAGCTATTCCTGGAGAAGTTCCTTCATATCACACTGAGGGAGAATTACTGCAAGCAGTTTGAGCAGCAGGGCAGTATGTCAGTCACTCAGTATGAGACCCATTTTTGTAGATCTAGCCCGTCATGCTCTTCTTCTACTTCCTACTAAGAGAGAGAGGATAAGGAGGTTCATTGATGGACTCGTTCAACCTATCAAGCTACAGATGGACAAGGAGACTAGGAGTGAGATTTCTCTTTAGATGGCTGCTAATGTCGCCAGGCGGATCAAGATGGTTCTTTCACATAAGATAGGTCCAGTGTCATATTAGAGGCCCCGTCATTCTGGTAATTTCAGAGGCGCCGCATCTAGAGGAATTCCCCTAGGTTGTTGAGAAACAAATCTCAGCAAAATTCTCGTGCTATCATACCGGCACTGGTTGCTCCATCGCCTGCCCGACCAGCTAGGGCCAGGGGTCAGACTGTTAGAGGTGGAGGCTAGAATGTTAGAGGTGGAGGCTAGTGAGCTATGTCCAGTCCCAGAGATGTAGTTCAAATAAGTGGGGCCTAGCCCCGATTTTATGCTTTTTCAGCTAGACCTGAGGCCGAGTCATCCGATGCCGTGATCACAGGTATTGTTCCAGTTTGCCATAGAGATGCTTCAGTTTTATTTGATCCTCGATCTACTTACTCCTATGTGTCTTCCTACTTTTCTTCATATATGGTTGTACCTCGTGATTCTCTGAGTGCGTCTGTATATGTGTCTACGCTGGTGAGAGATTCTGTTATGGTAAATCATGTCTATCATTCGTGTGTGGTTACTATTCGGAGTCTTGAGACTAGTGTGGATCTTTTACTTTTCGACATGGTAGAGTTTTATGTCATACTAGGTATGGATTGGCTGTCACCTTATCATGCTATATTGGATTGTCATGCCAAGACGGTGACCTTAGCCATGCCAGGGTTACCTTGAATAGAGTGGAAAGGGACTCTTGGCCATTTCACCAGCAAAGTTATCTCTCACGTGAAAGCACGACGTATGGTCGAGAAGGGGTGTCTAGCCTATTTGGATTATATTTGTGATCCTAGTGCGGATGTTCCTTCTATGGACTTAGCACAAGTTTTCCATGAATTTCCATAAGTATTTCCTGCAGATTTGCCGGGGATGCCACCCGACAGGGATATTGACTTCTGTATTGATTTGGCTTCGGGCACTCAGCCCATTTCTATTCTACCATATTGTATGGTCCCGCAGTAGTTGAAAGAATTGAAGGAGCAGTTACAAGACTTGCTTGATCAGGGATTCATTAGACCTAGTGTCTCGCCCTAGGGTGCACCAGTGTTATTTGTAAATAAGAAAAATGGTTCAATGCGAATGTTTATAGATTATCGGCAGTTGAACAAGGCTACTATCAAGAACAAGTATCCATTTCCAGAAATTGATGACTTATTCGATCAGCTTCAGGGTGCCAAGGCATTTTCGAAGATTGACTTGAGATTTGGCTATCATCAGTTGAAGATTAGGTCATCTGATGTCCCGAAGACAGCTTTTCGGACTCGATATGGGCATTAGGAATTTCTAGTGATGTCATTTGGGCTGACAAATGCCCCAACAATATTTATGGATTTGATAAACCGGGTATTCAAACCCTATCTGGATTATTTTGTGGTTGTATTCATTGATGATATCTTGATTTACTCCAACAATCGGGAGGACCATGAGCAACATATTCGAATTGTGCTTCAAACTTTGAAGAATATACAGTTATATGCCAAATTTTTAAAATCTATATTTTGGTTAGATTCAGTTGCCTTTTTGGGCCATGTTGTATCGGCAGAAGGCATAAACGTGAATCCTAAGAAAGTTGAGGCAGTTAAGAATTGGCCTAGCCCTACTTCAGCTACAGAGATCCGGAGTTTCCTGGGTCCGGCAGGTTATTATCATCGGTTTGTGAAGGGATGTTCATCTATAGCATCTCCATTGACCAAACTGACCCGAAAGGGTGCCCCATTCAGATGGTCAGATGAGTATGAGTTGTGCTTTCAAATGCTTAAGACTACTTTGACTACAGCGTCAGTGTTGGTATTACCCACAAGTTCAGGATCTTATACGGTGTATTGTGATGCATCTCGCGTTGGGTTTGCTGCAGTATTGATGTGTCGCGGTAGTTGAAAGTTCACGAGAAGAATTACCTTGTTCATGACTTAGAATTGGCAGCCATTGTTCATGGGTTGAAGATTTGGAGGCATTACCTTTACAGTGTCTTGTGTGAGGTATTTACTGATCATCGTAGTCTACAGTATCTGTTCAAACAAAAAGATCTCAATTTGAGGCAGAGAAGATGGTTGGAGTTGTTGAAGGTCTATGATATCACCATTGTTTATCATCCCGGAAAGGCCATTGTGGTGGTTGATTCTTTGAGTAGAAAGGTTATGAGTATGGGCAGCCTTGCGTATATTCCGATTGGTGAGAGGCCGTTAGCTGTAGATGTTCAGACTGTGGTTAATTAGTTCATGAGGGTATATATTTTAGAGTCCAATCGAATTCTAGCTTGCACAGTCGCTCAGTCTTCCTTGTATGAGCGCATCAGAGAACGATAGTATAATGATCCCCATTTTCTTATCCTTAAGGACACGGTGCGGCACGGTGGTGCCAAGCAGGTTGATGTGGGAGATGATGGAGTTTTGCAGATGCAGGTTCATATTTGTGTCCCTAATGTGGATTGGCTTCTTGAATTAATTCTTGAAGAGGCTCACAGTTCCCGGTATTCTATTCATCTGGGTGCCGCAAAACTGTATCAAGATTTGCGGCAACATTATTGGTGGAGAAGAATGAAAAAGGATATAGTTGCATATGTATCTTGGTGTTTGAATTGTCAGCAAGTTAAGTACGAGCATCAGAGACCTGGTGGTTTACTTTAGAAGTTAGAAATTCTTGAGTGGAAGTGGGAGCATAGTAATATGGAATTTGTTGTTGGACTCCCACGGACTCAGAGAAAGTTTGACGTAGTATGGGTCATTGTGGATAGGTTGACCAAGTCAGCACATTTCATTCCAGAGGCAATTACCTATTCTTCAGAGCGGTTAGCACAGACTTACATCCGAGAGATTGTCCGCCTTCATGGTGTGCCCGTGTCTATTATATTCGATCAAGGTACGCAATTCACCTCGCACTTCTGGAGAGCTGTATAGTGTGATTTAGGCACGCGGGTTGGGTTGAGTGCAGCATTTTATCCACAGATAGACGGACAGTCAGAACACACAATTCAGATATTGGAAGATATGCTTCGCGCTTGTGTTATAGACTTTGGAGGTTCTTGGGATCAGTTCTTGCCACTTGCAGAGTTTGCCTATAATAACAGTTACTAGCCGAGCATTAAGATGGTTCCATATGAAGCATTATACGGGAGGCGATGTCGCTCGCCAGTTTTCTAGTTTGAACCGGGAGAGGCTCGGTTGTTTGGTACTTATTTGGTACACGATACCTTGGATAAGGTCAAGATTATTCAGGATTGACTTTGCAAAGCTCAGTCTAGGTAAAAGAGTTATGCCGACTGTAAGGTTCGTGATGTTGCATTCATGGAAGAAGAAAGAGTATTGCTCCGGGTTTCACCTATGAAAGGTGTAATGAGATTCGGAAAGAAGGTACAGTTGAGCCCTAGGTATATCGGACACTTTGAAATTCTTGAAAGGGTGGGTGAAGTAGCCTACAGGCTTGTGCTACCACCTAGTTTATCAGCAGTTCATCCGGTATTCCATGTATCAATGCTCTGGAAATATCATAGTGATCCGTCCCATGTGTTAGATTTCAGCTCAGTTCAATTGGACAAAGACTTGACTTATAAGTAGGAGCCAGTAGTTATTCTATCTCGGCAGGTTCGTCAGTTGAGGTCTAAGAGTTATCCTTCAATTCGGGTACAATGGAGAGGTCAGTTGATTGAGGCAGCTACTTGGGAGTCCGAGTCTGACATACAGAGCAAATATCCACATCTTTTCACCAGCTCAGGTACTTCTCTAATTCCGTTCGAGGACGAACGTTTGTTTTAAAGGTGGAGAATGTGACAACCTAAAAATGTCATCTTTAATTTAATCGTTCATTTATGTGTTCTATGAAGATGTTGAGAGCTTACCTGTTATGAGTTACGTATCACCTGAATAGTTGATGTTAATGGCGTTCCTTTTCTAGTAATATATTGCTTATAAGGCCATTGTTAGTATTGTTTTCATGTTGTGTTACGTTGAATGGACTATGTATGTGTTGTTAGGATTGGTTTCTGGGATTCTCTGGCCAGTGGGCAGGTGGATAGGCCCAGTTACAAAGGAAACTCGGGCGAAATATTTGGAAAGTTTGGGAGTTAGTAAAAATTTGGGAAATTGAAATGGGTGAAAGAAGAGATAAGTTATGTTATGTGTTTTGGGGCAGACTCTACTTCTCATTTGAGGACTATTAATATGATGGATATCAATTTTATATGATAATAATTGTACGAGGCATATTATAAGTGATGTGGGGTATAAGGAGAGGCCTAAGTCTAAGTCAAGCTGGAAAATTTCATAATAGGCTAAAGTTCCAAATGAGTACGCATAAGACCAAACTTTGGACAAGCATATCTAAATATATATAAAAATTTATGTGATGATAAACCTATCAAATGAAAGTTCTTTGAGTATAGTTTCCAACGCATCAAACCGTTCATCATTTGGACAATCCTACAAGAAGTTATAACCAAATTACCAAAGGCTGGAAGAATGTGATTCTGCGGTCAGATGTGCGACCGCAAAATCATTATGTGAACCGCAAAACCGATTGTGCGACCGAAAAATGGTTGCAGACCTGACCAGTGTAGCCCTATTCTGGGCATCAGTTTTGCGGTCCATTTTGCGTCCTGCATACCCATTGTGCGGTCCATTGTGCGACCGCATACCTGAGTTCGGAGTGTCCATTTTCCTATTTTCATAACCCGACCCCATTTTGATAAATAGGCTTTGGGGCTTCTTTTGGTGCAATTATCTGATGATTTTAGAGATAAGTGAGAGTGTTATAGACAGAGGAAGAAGCTCAAGTGCTTTTTTCATAAAACAATATTGTTCAATCTTTGAAATCCAACAAGGAAATATCACAAGATTTTCACCCAAGAGGTAAGGTTCTAACCCCTAGTCTTCAATTTCGAGTTTGGGTGAAGATGGGTGATTGGGAGTGTGATTCTTGGATGTGAGAGTGTTTGTTATACATGCTTGTACCAATAAGGTTGTGGGTAGATTGTTGAGCTCAAATTGGTAAAGATTGAGTTGTAAATGGTAGAAATCTTCAAATACTTTAATTGAGGATTTGAAAGGCAATCCGATGTCGGAATTCAATAATATTTATATGGTTGAACTCGTATCGGAACGGGTGTTCGGATTTTGTGAGTTTTTCCGAGATTCTAGACGTGGGTCCCATTGTCGATTTTTAAAATAAATATCGAATTTTAATCCGGAAAATTTATAATTTCATATGGAATTAATTCCTACGATTCGTGTTGAGTACATTGAATTATTTGTGATCGGATTTGAAGCTTTCAGACACAAATTCGTGAGGGAAAGGTTTATTTTAATCTTGAATGTGGTTGCGAAGCGAGGTAAGTGTCGTGGTTAACCCTGACTTGAGGGAATAGAACCCTTGAATTATTTGTTATGTGAAATTCATATGAACGACGTATAGGCAAGGTGACGAGAGTTTATACGTCGTCAAATTAATTATTTGCATAATTATTTGAAAATCAGAAATTGTTTTAAATCATGAATTAATTATTATATTAATTATTTCTCCATATTCCTTGCTCAATAATATGCCTTGAATCCATGCTATAATTGCTACATGCTTATTTTATTTGTGTGACTTAATTGCTACTTGACATTTAGCATACTAATTATTAAATTGCATATTTCATCCTTAATTTTCACAATTAATTGCTACTTGTCATCAATTATTTCTAAATAAATCATAATTGTTGTATATTTATTGTCTTATAATTTCATATTAATTGCTGCATTTATTGGAGTAATTTCTTTTTATAAAAATTGGTAAATTATATTATTAGAGGAGTGGGTTGCACGCCGCAAGAGAAATGAAAGTGAATATATTGGAGGAGCGGGTTGCACGCCGCAACATAATTGAATGAAAACATATAATGCGGATCGAGTTGCACGCAGCAACGGAATTGATTATGAATATATTGTGGGATCGGGTTGCACGCCGCAATGGAAATTGATTAAAATAATAATTGATTATGACTGCCGAGTTGGCTTCGACTGTTGAAATGATTTACCTATTAAATTTCTATTTATGTTTTCCTATTATTTTTATTATTATTATTATTGCGTACAGGTTCATGTAAGTGACCTGCATTAGCCTCGTCACTATTTCGTCGAGGTTAGGCTCGGCACTTACTGGGTACATGGGGTCGGTTCTACTCATACTACACTCTGCACTTCTTGTGTAGATACCGGAGTTGATCCTAGCGGCACACAGTAGACTTTCTCGGATTCGGCTATTTGCAGGAGACTTGAGGTATAGTTGCATGGCGTTCGTAGTTCTGAAGTCCCCTTCCACTTTATCGTAGTTGTGTATTTCTTTCAGACAACTTTTTATTCATTCAGACCTTTATTTGTATTATTCTAGTAGCTCGTGCATTTGTGATACCAGTTCTGGGATGGTGTTTAGGCATCGCTATTATTATGGATTAATCACTTTATTTCAGAATTTATTTCCGCATTTATTTCTTTATTATTAACTAAATTAAAATTGCTTAAAATGTCTAGTATTATTCTAATGTTGGCTTGCCTAGCAAGTAAATGTTAGGCGCAATCACGGTCCCGAAGGTGGAAATTTTGGGTCGTGACAATGGGTAGCATGTTTATGAGTTTTGTTTGAAGTTATAATGGGATATTGTATGAATCCTAAGGGTGGGTCTTGAGAATGCCATTTTTGATTAAAGAAGAAGATAAATAGAGATGAATAGATATAAATACACATGTCTTGAGTTTCTGATGATTCCAATAGACTTGATAACTTAATTGATGAGCGAATTTTATTGGGAATCTCCAGTTGGATAAGATACAACACTAGCTCTTGAAATGGATGTTCTTGAACCTAGAGTTTTGTTGGAGAAGGCAATGAATAGTGACTTGATGATGTTGGGTAATTAACATAGTATTATTAATGACTCTAAATGAGTATTAAATGATAAGAATGGAATTAAATAGGCTAATGGGTGAGCCCATTGGATAATTTGTGATGATTGAAGGCTGGTTACCTAATTATGAAACCTACATGGATATTTATAAATCTTTTCATATTTGTTTTGATGTAGTTGGGGTATCTAATGGTAGATATTGAATTGTGGATGATATTTGGACATTTTAATCAATTGGAGCATTGTAGTCTTTTCGGAGCTTGAAAGTTGAGGTTGTTACTTCTAAACTTGGTTCTGAGGGTATGAATCCCCGAATTTGGTGTTATATAAATTGTTTGGAGCTGACTCACATGATATTTCACGATCGTGTGGACATGCACCGTAGAAATTGTGACTTGAACAAATTCTGTGAAGTTGTAAAAATTAAAGAATCATGTTATTATCCAAACATTTTCCACGTGTTAGGAAAATTGAGCTGAGACTCGTATTAAAGATCATGATTGGGCTACGTGCCGATATTTTGGGACAATACCCGGACTGCGCACGCAAATCGATAAGGGTAAAAATAAGATTTATAAGGCTTAAGAGTGCATAATAGAGTTCTAAAGTATAAGATGACCTTTTGAGTCATCACATAAATCCCCGTAAAACCAATGACGACGTTCAGATCTTGGTGGGTAAATTTCTTTCCTTCCTTTTCCCATTCTACTAAATGTACCCTTAAAGAAACGGTATATTCATACAATCCAAAAATTGGAATAGTTGATTATATGCGTGCAAGGTAACTCGAATACCACTATTATCAAATAAAATTAAGATGATTCAAAATGTAAATATAACTTAAACTTTTGCTGTTTAAACCTGTGGATAGTATAGAAATAACCAATATATTTTCATATATTTTGTTTTTACCAAAAGCAAGTGTTTGGTGTGGGTGACTGCAATTAAAAAAATAACATTCTTATCTATTGGCAAGTAGTACTTTAAAAAAACCTTAACAACCTTTGAAATTATACTATTTGTGGCTTCTTGATATATCCATGTCACAATAATAAGTCCTGTAAACTACTTCATTATCTATAAGTTTACTAGGGGCTTACAGAATATAAGTTTGGATCTAAATTATTTTTAACTAATGCTGGAATACCTTTTTTGGTAAATAATGTAACGACTCGACCGGTCGTTTTGAGTATTACAGCCATGTTCCCCCATTTACTGCTCAATTTATGCTTTACAGTTGTTATATGACTTGTCGGGATAATTAGTTTGGGTCCTGTAAGGTCTTGGAATGAATGGAAACACTTAATTCCAAAGTTTAAAAGTTAAGTTGAAAAGGTTGGTTGGATGTCGACTTATGTGTAAACGACCCAGAATAGAACTTTTATGATTCCAATAGCTCCGTATTGTGATTTTAAACTTAGGAGCGTGTGCAGAAAATTTTATGGAAGTCCATAGTTAAACTAGGCTTGAAATGCCCAAAATAAAAATTTAAGTTTAGAAGTTTGACCGGGGAGTGGACTTTTTGATATTTGGGTGATTTTGGACTTGGAAGAAATATGGAAATTTCTGCCTTCTGATGCAATCGCACCTACGGAATTTGGCTCGCAGGTGCGAGACCGCGGAAGCGAGCCTGGCATCGCAGAAGCAGGAAGTACGCAGAAGCGGACAGAATCTCGTAGAAGCGAATCCATATAAGCGACACCAAGGTCGCAGTTGCAGAGGCAAGGGAGGCTGGGCAAAACAGCAGAAGCGGGGGCAGTCGTAGAAGCGGTTGGTTTCTCGTATCTGCAGGACCGCAGAAGTGGCTAAGTGAGTCGCAGGTGCTGAAACCCTGGACAGTATACATTTCGAAGGGGTTCCGAGTTTTGCCATTTTTGGACCCTCAAGCACGGTTTTTGGGGCGATTTTCAGAGAGAATTAAGGGAAAATTAAGGTAAGTTACTTGTGATCATTTTTACTCCATAATATTGAATTATCATCGAATAATGCGACTAGATTACGTGTTTTAGAGGTGTAAATCGGGAATTTGGATCTAGGGATTTGGAAATAAGATTTGATGATTTGGAGGTCAAGTTGATGTCAGAATTTGGTAAACGTTATATGGTTAGACTTGTTGTGATGACCTGATAGGTCATCTTATACTTTAAAACCTAATTATGTGATCTGAAGCCTTAAAAATCTCATGTTACCCTCCTCGAGTTGCGTGCACGGTCCGAGCGTGTTTCCAAAAAGCTTTTATGTTAAAAACTATGAAACATATGAAATTTTGCTCTGAAAATCATTTGGGTTGACTTTGGTCAATATTTTGAGTAAACGGACCCGGATCCATGTTTTGGCAGTCCTGGTAGGTCCGTATCGTAATTTGGGACATGGTCGTATGCCTAGAATCGAATTCTGAGGTCCGTAGCTCCAGATATGGAATTTTGATGGAAAATTAAAAGTTGAAAGTTTAATGATTTTAAGAATTTACTGATGCTTGGTTTTGTTGATACCGGGTCCGTATTTTGGTTCCGAAGCCCGGTATTGGTCCACAATAAATTTATGACTTGTCTGTCAAATTTGGTGAGAAACGGAGTTGATTTGACATGATTCGAACGTTTGGTTGTGAAAATAGAAGTTTTAAAGTTTTCTTGAAAATTTCATTTGATTTGGTGTCCGATTCAGAGTTCTAGGTGTTATTTTGGCAATTTTATCGCGCGAGCAAGTTCGTATGATGTTTTTGGACGTATGTGCACTTTTGGTTTAGAGCCCTGAGGGCGCAGGTGAGTTTCGGATCGGCTACGGGATGATTTGAACTTAGAAAGTTTGCTGGTTTTTCAGTTTTGCTTGTTTCTGGTATTCCTTCTTCGCGATTATGAATATACTCCCGCAATCATGAAGGGTAAAATGGGCTGGGGGAGATTTTGATGTACGCGAACGCGAAACCTTTGTCACGAATGCAGAGCATTGAGGGGGCCTGCTCTACGCGTACGCGACCAGCCACACGCGAATGCGTAGCGTTAGATAGACGGAGCAGGGGAGTTGAGGTAACTCTACGCGAATGCGAGCCCAGTCTCGCGAACACGGAGGTGAGGTGGCTAGACCTTCGAGAACACATGGAGTGACTCGCGATCGTGTAAGCCAGTTGGGCCATGCTCTTTGCGAACGTGTCAGGTTTCACGCGAACGCGATGAACACCTCACGCCAATCACTTAAAACAGTCCCAATTACGGGATTTTGCCATTCTTTAAAATATTTCAAAACTAGAAGACCTAGAGGCGATTCTCCTAAAATATTTTCTTCCCCAAATTGTTGATGAGTGATTCTAACTGACTTTCTTTCAATTACCCGTTACATTTCATGAGTTTTCAAACTAAAATCTAGGATTTTTCATGGTGGAAATTGGGGGTTTGGGTAGAATTAGTGATTTTTGCCTAATTGCAATTTAGACGTCGAATTGATGTCAAAGTTCAAAATAAATTATATAATCTGGCTCGAGGGTGAATGGGTAAATGAATTTTGGTCCGACCTCGAGTTTTGACCAAGCGGGCCTAGGGTCAATTTTTAACTTTTTGGGGAAAAGTTTGGGGAATCTAAATTTATGCAATGTAATTGATTTCTTTAGCAATATTTGATATTATTGAGTCGTTTGTGAATAGATATGATTGGTTTGGAGGTGGATTCTAGAGGAAAAGCCGTAATTGAGCATTAAGTGGCCTTTGGAGCGCGGTAAGTGTTGTGTCTAACCTTGACTTGAGGGAATATGACTTGTTTGTCTAATTGCTACATCTGTAAATGTTGGAAAATAACGTATATGTGAGGTGACAAGTAATTATGCATTGTAGTCGGGTTAAAGCATGCGGGCGGGGCTTGGTTTCTTGCAATTATAGCTTCCTTTGTTCATGTTATCCATGCTTAGACTAGTATTGTTAAATTGATCGTTCTTATCATGTTTACGGATCTTCTGGTGATAATTGAGTATTCATTCCGAAGTTGAGGTTGATATTGTGGAACCGAATTTTAAAGTAAACTTGTTATTCTATCTCCCTGTTGTTATCTGTTCATTGCATTATGGTAAGGGAAAGTGTTAATGCACGAAGGATGATGCCGTGCCATATTGTGAGTGTTAATGCACGAAGGGTGATG
>AWOL01S0032555.1:0-16903 GCA_000715115.1 Nicotiana otophora
TATTAGTATTAGTTGGAAATTTTGTGAAAGATTCCTATGAAAAGTTTCATTAACGCGGAATTCCTGTCGAGTAGACCTTGTTGTTGTGAGAATTCTTAATTCATGAGTTGTAGGGAGGAATTTATGTCACCACAAACAGTGACTAAAGCAAGTGTTGGATTCAAAATTGTGTTAAAGAGTACAAATTGACTTATTATACTCCTGAGTACCAAACTAAGGCGAATTGTAAAATTCCAAAAAATGGTGAATTTTTTTTTAAAGTGAAAATGATATTTGAAATTTAGAGTTGTGTTTGGACATAAATTTCAGTTTGGTTTGTTTTTGAAGTTTTGTGAATGATATGAGTGAAAATTTTGAAAAACAGCCTTTTGGAGTTTTTCAAATTTTCGAAAATTTCCAAAATGCATTTTCAAGTGAAAATTGAAAATTTTATGAATAAATGTTTGATTTAGAAAAAAAATGAATTTTTTTTGAAAAAAAAGGAAAAAACAATTTTATTTCCAAACGGGCACTTAGTGTCTAATCCCAATCGTTTACTTTGGCATAGGATGTAAAGAAGAAAACCAACTTCTTTAATATTTTCTCTGCTCGCAAACTCATTGAACATTTCTAGAGCTGCATCACAATACAACACAGCATAAACTGAAAATGCATCACAACTTTTTTCCCTTTCATAACAAAATGAGAATATGCATAAAGAGTGAGTCCTACACTTTCACTTGGGCAATCATAAGTGTGCGTTGCTGAACAGAAATTCTGACTTTGCTGGTTACAGGAGAGGCGAATTCAAGACTTAAAACGCAGTTTCAACTATTAAAAAAAAATTAACACTTCCATTTCATTTTTTTATATTTGACATGTCACATAAGATGTACGTTAATTAAATTTTTTTTCTTGTGCCAACCACATAAAAATATTTCTGTTGATATATGACAGTGAGACTTGAGTGAGATATCTAAGTGCTCTAATACAATATTGAAGGTGTGAACAACTATTATCCCTCAAGCTTGTGGGGACTTCTTCTCCGCTTACTGACTGCTGGTTGGTTAGATAATCTTATTTCTTATTCGTAAAGTGAAGATTAATATGTTATTAGGTAAGGAAAGTCAGTCCTTTCATTCTTTCCTGAGAAGCTTATGTTCTTCACGTAGCATTCAGACTGAATGACTCGATGAAATTACGTCGATACTTCCACATATTATGGGTAACATATGAGACATCTCTATTTTCCCCAGGAAAATCTTTAAAATTCCCATTACTCAACTTTTAACTCGCCTCTGATCATCAAATGAACTATGAATAATCCATCTTCCTCCCTTTGAAAGAAAGGGCGTTTCCAGTCATTTCTTATGTACCAATAGGTACTATATTGGATTTGAATAAGATTTCGGATTAATCAAGATTGAGTTACTAGCTCTATTATATTGTTCCTAACAAATATCACTATTTTTAATTTTTGATCTTCCAAATCATATGAATTATTACTATCCATTTTGTTCTATATGAAACTATTTCATTCCAAAAAGTCGATATTTTAAGTTTTCAACATTTTCTCTAGACATGCGAATCTCTTACAAAAAATTTAGAAACTCCTAGGATTGAGTTTCAATTCCAACTAGTTTATATTATTTATGTGTATCTTTTTTCTCTTTAATCGTGCTTTTATTTTTGAGAAATTTACCTAGCTATACTATAATAGAACTTATTTACCACTTTAATTTAGATTCGTACTTAATTACATTCTATATCTATATTTACCATTTATGTACGAAACCATAAAAAGAAGAAAATAGAAGATTTTTTAAATTTAGCATCTCATTCTCTCCATCACCAACTCCTTCCTAAAAATTCGAATTTCATCTAGTTTTTAAAAGATTTCACATCCCATTCTCTCTTTCTTATACTTATCATCCAAAATCGGTACTTCTCTCACAATGTAAACGAAAATGGCGAAATTTTTGTCTCTAAAATTGCACAGCAAAGGGTTCTCCCTCGATATCCATTAAAAGCTTCAAATTTTTGAATTCAATATTCAAAATTTACGAATTTGTGATTTATTTGGGGTGTTCTTGCGAATGATGGAGAATATACCTTATAGTTTATATCTCAATTTTGAGGAAAATCTGTTAAGTTTAGAGTTCGTTTTACGTAAAATTTCATATTGAAGCTCGAAAAAAATAAAGTTGCAGGAATTGTGTGATAATTGTATGATAAATGTATCACAATTATCTTATAATTATGTCACAATTTTATTAAAGTTATATGTTACTTGTATCTGATACATTAATACCTAAAATAATATATGATACTATACTAATACAATTATAATATAATATTATATCAAATTTTAAGTTTAGAGTTGTGATTGAAACTTGAAGAAGATGAAGATCGCAATTGTATCACAAGTTTCCAGAAATGTAGTCACAGTATGTATCACAATTATATGAGAATTGTGTTAGTATTGTATCATGTATTATTTTAGGTATTAATGTATCAAATACAAGTTAGATACAATTGTGATACAAGTAAGATACATCTATGATATAATTATATTTTAGGTATTGATGTTTGGCTAAAATTCTATGTTTTTGCATGTAATTTGCCTTGCATTATGCCTTGATCTTGTTAACTTTGGTGTGAATATTTGTAACTCCAGCTTAATAATGATATTTTTATGTGCATGAGTCAATTGAAAGTGATTTGGGGAGTTTGCATGCAAATTAACGTCGAAAAGGGGAAGAATTTGGAGCAAAGTGCACAACGACATTTTGAGTAGAAAGATAAGACATGCAAAAGAAGAAACTAACGAAAAAGAAGCTTAAGAGAACTTACCTGGAATATCAACAGTGTTGGTTGTGATTGCACGAAGCTTGGAAAGAAAAGTTAGGCAACTAGCACTAACAAAAGGAATAAAATTGGAGTAACGACAAAGGAGATATTCTCGCGTACAGTGGCACGACGTGAGCCAATTCTCGCGCGTTTAATATCGCGAGGCCAAGTCTGACGCGGGACGTTCGCGTGTTTCACACATTGATGCGCGGGTCCGAGTTTCGAAGTTTTTTTGTTTTCTTTTTGGGTTTGGACTTTGTTTAGGTCTTTTTCCTACACATATAAATAGTCATTAAATACCATTTTTTAAGGGGGAGACCGACTTTGGGGGGATTTGACCTAAGGAGGCAAGAACACACTAGGAAAGCAAGGAAGNGGTCTTTTTCCTACACATATAAATAGTCATTAAACACCATTTTTTAAGGGGAGACCGACTTTGGGGGGATTTGACCTAAGGAGGCAAGAACACACTAGGAAAGCAAGGAAGGGAATTCTTCTACGAGTTTTTCACTTTCTTCTTCCTATTGTCATTATTGGTTATGAATTCTAGTATTGTAGTTTTGCATACTATTATGAATTAGCTAATTTGTTATCTAGAGTGTTGATAGAACCTTTTGTAGGATAAATTCTTGTTATATTTTTATATAGTTGAGTCGTTGGATTTCTGTACTTGTTCAACTACATGTTTATTGTTGTTGATTGAATGGCCATCAATTGACTGTGCCTATTTAGTATGTATTGCTTGAAAAAAGGGTATATATTTAGGTAGTTGTTGAACAACATCACTCCTGACGTATGTGAGGACTCAATACGAAGGTTTTAAAGATGTAATTAGGAATAACGGAACCTTGGTGCAATCTTAATGAGCAGTAAACTAGTGCCAGTTGGTGTAGTTCAGAAGAATATGTCTAGTAAATTGTGGTAGTTGCTCGGAAGAGAATTATGACACCCGAAGTACTCACGATCGGTAGAAAATACTTAGGCGAAATTATAGAAGGCATAGCGGGAAGGATTCCGACAATTGGGGAAATCATAACTCTAGACCTCCTTAGTCTTGTCTCAAATTTTATTCTCGTTAGTTGATAATTTTACAACTTTATAATAATTGTTAGTTAATTAGTTAGAAATAAATATTATAATCTCTATAATTAGGAGATTATTTGGACATGTGTTTCTTAGCAATATTGAACAACTGTAGCTAAGCCTTAGTTCTCTGTGGGATTCGACTCCGGACTTGTAAATCGGATTATATTTGCAACGACCGCTTAGTCCTTTGTATAAGGCATAGTTAAACGTGATCAAGTATTGATGTATCAGATACAATTCTAATACAATTATTATACAATTTCTGCAACAACTTCTTCTTCTTCTTCTTCTTTGAATTTCAATATGAGTTTTCACCTAAAACCAACTCTATACTTAACCAATCTCCCTCAAAATTGAGATATAACCTCCAAAAGATATTCTCAATCACTTGCTAGAACATCCAATCAACACAAATCACAAAATCTTAAAATCCGAAATTGTATGTATGTATGCTCGAGAATCATATGTATTTTGGGTCTTCAAATGGACCAATATGTGGATGAGTGTGTTAGGCAAACAAACTGAAAAAATCAGGGAAAAGAAAAAAAAAAAAGAGAGAAGAGTAGAGGAAAAAAAAGAGGAAAGAATTTAATTGAATATCTTAATTGAAAACACTAATAATGGGGTGAGAGCCTTTTAAGAGGGAATATATACAATTTGTAAAAAAAATCTAGATACTTATTGAAAACTACAAAACCTAAAGAAAATAGGTAAATAAATTTATATTATAGTATATATATGAAAAACTCCCTTTATTTTTCTGCTAAATCTGCATGAATTTTTCTGGTGGGCCATAATGGGCTTTCACTAGTGGATCTTGCTTTTAGATCCATTCCTTTTTCTACAGGCCCATCAACAGCCCTCGTCCACCGCTCCAGCTACCCACACTCTCTCACACAGTCACACGGTGACATAGTCACATTCACCATAGCTCCAGCAGCAGTAATGGGTAAAAAGTTTAATCAACTTTGTATGTGCATAAGATTTGCTCTTTTAAAGTTAAATACTTATTATTTATATAAACAACTACTTTTTAATGCTTACAGGTGAAGAAGAAATGGAAGGAAAAGTTATGGAAGGGGTAGCATCAATAGCACTTCTAGAAAACGGGTCAATTTCGGGTCACTTCATTCATCTTCCCCATTCTATCTGTTATGGTCTCCATGGCACTGGTATAATTACTCAATTTGTCACAAATCATATATCTACTTTTCCTCATTTGGAATGCATAGGTTGTTATTTTTTTTTGTTCGAAATAACTTGTGTGCACTTCGACTAATCTATTGGATACTTGTTACCTCTCACGAGTTGCACATGAAATGAAATGGTTAGCTCTGTCCACTGATGAGGGTTAGTGTTTTGGCTCAAGTACATTTGGTTCTTCTGCACCCAAGGGTGTCACCTATTGGTCAATAAAGTGGATGGAAAATCATGGAGTCTTAGGTTCGGACTCCACCTGAGACAAAATATACTAAGTTGATTTCTTCCGTTCTGCTTAAGCCTGGACAAAGTTACTTGGTACCTGTGCTAGTGGGAGGTAGCAGACTTGTGATGGAATAGTCAAGGTGTGGCATTGGCTCAGAAATCACCATCATAAAATAAAAAAAAGTACATTTGGGTCTTTTAAATATAGGGTTTATAAACGCTAGGTGATTTAATTTCTATCTGCCTAAGTCTTGTTGGGCAAAGTTATATGATACTTGTACTGGCAGGAGGTAGCAAGTACCCTGAAAAATTGTCGAGATGCTAAGTCTTGCTGGGCAGAGTCACCCAGGTTGGAAGTAGAAGGTATTCGATGGAATAGTCGAGATGCCTACAAGCTGGCCCGGATATCATTGCTATGAGAAAATGAAATAGTTGTTTTGGGTTTATAACACATGTCATTAACTTTGAAATCTTCTTATATCTTACTTGTGAACTTTTCTATGGACTAAAGTGGAACAGTTAAGTTAAATTATGTTTCAACTCTCCCTTCTATTTCACCTTTTTTCTGGAACCTAATTTAGTTACTTTTACTATATCTCTAATCAATCTACTAATTGAGATACAATAGAAGTAATTAAATTAGGTTCCAGAAGAAAGGTGAATTGAGGTCACTTATAAATATCTACTATGGTCATACAAATCTTTTGCATCTATTCCCACTATATGTAGCGTGTGTCTAGTTGAGCACGTTCTGGCTCTTCACAAATTCTGTATTCGTAGGATTTGTCATGGTTAAACTATTTTTATACTGGTCGTCAACCTAGTGTGACCCTCCTTTATCGTAGTTGACATAGGTTTAGATCACTTCTAGTGTATCTATGTATCAAATATGAGGTGTTCAATCGGATTTTGAACTAATTCTATTTCTCCTTGAAAGAGATGGTTTGCGAAAGGGAATGCAGCAGGGGCGAGGACTACCGCTTGGTCAAGCTCACAATAATTGATTACAATGTAAGAGCCATTAACTATGGTTCTCTTCCAATCATATTACCATTATTTCTTTGTAATTAACTTGTTAGCTTAGCGATTTTACCGGCGTGTGATCAGCAAAACTTGATCTTTCTTATTTCCTTACTTGTGGTGTATCGTAGAAAAAAAGAGAAAGGGACGTCATAGTGGAGTGCAGAGGACATGATGCTGCTAGGATACATAACGTTGACCATGCTCATGGGTAAGTAGTCTGAGATTTACTGGAAGACTGTTTTAGAAATGAACGTTCTTGCTTTAATCGTAAGGGTTTCTCTGTAGAGAAAAATATATATACCTTCTTTTGTGTGAAACCTTTTAGAGTTCTTCTAGTGTTTATTCTAGTCCGCGCTATTGGACTAGGATGGAAATGGAAGCAATTTTTTGCATTTGAGAAAACTCTACTTGAATCCATTCAATTTTTTTATCGGCAAACCTGTACACACCCTATAATGCTTTTGCTCAGTCATCTTCGGAACCTATTATTGTATGGACTAGAGTCATCTTCCGAACCTATTAGCTGCACTTTAGAACTCTAAACCTTAGTTTCTCTATCTTTTAAAAAGAATGTTATTTTTAGAAAGACAACTTTTGAGGGCCATGAAACAGACGATTCAAATGAGTACAATAGGTTCAAGGGATTATAGCCGTGAAGAAGCATATTCATGTAGCAGAAATGATCGTCAAACATATGGCTAAGGTTGGCTATATGAGTTAAAGGCTTCTCTTCATTATACTTTTCTAATTGGCTTGTATTTCCTTGTCACAAGATGGGAGGACGATGTTGTGAATATGGTTGACCAGAAGGATCAGAAGCACAAGATTCTTGTTTCTTTTGAGTGTGAGACACTGAAAGCAGGTAAAGCAGCTGAGGACCATATCAACAAGTTCATGCCCAAATTAGCCGGGATTGATGCTGTTGGTAAAGTTACCATATTCCTATTATTTTACACTGCACAAGATTTCTCTTTCTGATCGTAATATGAACCTAAAACGGTGTTTTCCTTTCTCTAATCATTTTAGTTATGGCCCAGCAATTTTATTTCAAACTATTTTTCTTATATTTATATCAAACAACAGTTTTAGACTGCCAGGTTTTGCTCCTCGTGCCAGTTCAACATTTACTGTCCCTCTTGCACCTTCTTTTTCCTAAGAAGGGAAAACCCAAAGAAGGGAAGGAGGCTTGTCAAATCTTCACCTCAATTAAACACCAACCTGGAAATTTTACCATTATTTGCACCAATTTGTAGTATTATGTTCTGAAAGTGTGAATCCTGTTATGATCTGCAGCATGCTAAGAATGGTTGAAATATTTTTTTCGACTGCCATGTCACGGATAAACAATTTGATCTTGATCTCATCAAAATCGTACTGTGCTTGACTTATTTTTCCTTCTTTCCTGCAACTCTTGGTGATCCTTGGGTATCTTTTGAGATATTTACCTGTTAATGCGTCCTTTATTTATTATTTATTTATTTTTCTTTTGCCTCCTGAATACTGGCTAAATGAAGACCTTCTGCATAAATCTCTGCGACTACTTAATTAGATATGAAGCTTTTTTGGAGTTGGTTTTGATTTAAGAATCAGCCGAACAACTCTCTGTGTTAATTTGACCAGATTACATCCAGACCCTACTTAAGCCATCTTTCCTCGACGGAAAGGTACAAATAAAAATTTAACTATGTCTGGTTGGTGTCTTATTTGCAAATCCAGTGTTAAGCTTATTTTATTGTTGCTTGGAAGTGATTTCTCTCTACCCTTCTTATCTTCTCTGCCACACTCCTAACAGTTATAACTTGCAGTTAACGTTGGCAAGATGAGTATCGTAGGCTTAGACTTCACTGACGAAACTGGAGATGGAGATGATAACCAGCAGCATATTTGATGCGTCCAATTTCAGTAGTCCTATCTTTTTTGAGCTGCAGCTCTTCTGCTGCCTTGTGTCGCTCGAGCACTTTGACTTGAAAACTATTTCAGATAGTTAAGCCGGGATGTATTTATCTTGTTAGTCATGTAGTTTCAGGCTTATTATCTTGGTGTTGTGCCACTTCTTAAAATTATAGTAACTTAAAAAGATACTATAGGTTTTGCTATTTTTCACTTTGATTAAGATGTATTGCCAAGTGTTGACAATGTTATACTGGGGGGATTCGAGCTCAGAGCTCAATTGTAAATATATGGTGCACAAAGTCAAGCTAAACTCTCGTGATTACTATTACGCTATGATTACAATTTCTTTACTCATCAAGTGTAGAACGCTTTGCTTTCATCGTTTAAAGCATTTCCAATACTAACTAGTGTACATTTGTATATTTTCTGTCATCTTTTACGACCTGAGACGGTTTTCTTCACTGCTCCAACAGACACTAAGAATTGATCCAGGGATGATAGGGTCCTCATGTCATCTGGAGGAAAATAGCTTGCAGCCTTTCCTAATAGCGAAGTGAAGAGAAGCGAGAGAGAAGGCCGAGTGACATAACGCTCGCCCAAGAGATCATCAAGAAATGCAAATGCTGCTAACAAATCCGACCTGCTTGCATTTATCGGAGCTGAAAAATGAGCAGGGATAATTCTCGTGAATCTCCAGTCTCGAACTATGCTGTCAATCCAATCTCTAACCTGAAGTTTTAAGGAGTACACCAGATTATCAGAAGAATAGAGGAAAGCAGACAATCAAAAGTACACACTCCTACACTTTTTTCTAGCAGGAAAAGGATCTTAGTTGCTTCTCCTCTGATGATGAATGGACCAAACTGTTGTAGGCCACTCTAATCTAAAGATATGTGGTAGCTGTTGAGAAATCATATAATATAAGTAAATAAAGCGTGCTCGCTCTTACAGTTTAAGTTTTTAGATGATATGGTAATACACTTCAACATGGTAGCAGAGGAGTTCCTAAGTTCCAATCTCACGACTATCGGAAAAGCAAAATAATATATATTAGTAAGGTTTTTGAGACGTAATATAATTTTAAGTAAATAAAATTTTGCTCTCTCAAAACACAGTTGCATTGATTTCAATTAGAAAAATGCTGAGTGTTAGGCTACGCTAGAGATTAGCATATTGATTACACAATAAGAAGATATATACTGTATTACTCATGTAAATGAAGAGAGTACTAGGTGACTTGCCTTTTCAGGAACTTTGCTGAAAACCAGTGTTTTAACAATTGGTGAAACAATTAGCTTTTGTGACATCTGAGCAAAGCTAGCGGTTGGCTCCAGAAGATTTGATGGACCTAGAAACAAAATCTGAAGAACCATCCTCTCCCATCCTGAAAAAATGCAGAAAGTACAGATAAAGCAAATTACCGAGCAATTTCTTGGATCATTGTTTATGCTGAGAACTTCCATATTGAAAATATTATGAAGTATATGAAAGTGTAGCCTCTAATATCTGATCAGGCAGCTTAATATGCTTTTAGATAAGATTGTCACACAATTCAGGCGTTCATCAACTTCTTCGTTATCAGTGGAGGACTAACCTTTTTGTCGATTGATTTTGTTGTCAACAACAGGTTCATCAGAGACTTCTTTTCCTTTACTAAGTAGTTTAACAGCCAAACCATTCTCTGCAGATGCTAACAAGGATTCTTTGCTAATACATTCAGGTGGAGTCTTCGGGACAAATATCACAGCATCTGTCACCAGCAGCGTCCTTGACCGTTTATGATAGAAAGCCACCTCAACATATGGTCCAATTCCTAAAACCCGATAGGCAAAAGTTTATAAGATTTGAAGTACAAGGTACAGCTGCATAATTCGAAATTATAAGAGTGCTGAGTCTATTACCAACTTCTGGAGAGCTCAAAACCTTCTGCTCAATATCATCAGCCCATGGTGTCGACATATCCTCATCTTTTAGTGTTTTTGCACGGAAAATCCCAAAAAACTCAAGAGGCAAGTTTAAAGGCCAACTCCATTGCCTTGGTGCTACCCATACCTCAGCCTTCGGGAACTTTCTGGAAAAGGGGCCAACAAATATTTTGTGCTCATATGCAAATGTAGGAAGGACGATATATTTCACTGGATAACCTAACTCTTTCACGAGCTGCAAAAGTAAAACACACTTGTAAACATCAACATTTTTTGGATTTAAGTTATATACACCGATCATCTCATTTTAACTGGCTACAGCAGGTGATTACTCTATTTGTCTGGTAATATAAAAATCTATGCACTGTTAGTGCCCCAATCTTAAATTCTTTTAAGAGTAAAGCATGTGTATAGTCGGATCAAAACCACCAGTAAACAAAACCTCCTATCAACTTCGTCAAACAAAAATAAAAAAAGAAAGAACCCCTATAATTTCTAGTCATTTCAATCCGTGAAATACTAAGAAAATATCATCCAAAATCCAATCTATTGAAAAACAAGGATAGCTGACAATGATGGCTTTAGAGTTACCTGAATACACTCTTTGGTTGGAGCAATAGGAGCATGAACCCACAATTCACCAGATTTAAGTTTGATGATAGTCATTCTGATGTTTGTTGAAACACTGCTGAATCCCAATGCTTGCTCTTGCTCAAATAACCATATTCTGTCTTTGACAACCTGAGATACTAATGATGAAAAAGTGTTAGTAGCACAATACGGAAGTACTCTCTCTGAATATACATACAGCTTTTCTGAAGATTACAATGCCGAGCTATATCTATCAATCGCCTAATATAACAATTCAAAAGACAGGTAAGTTAAGACTGTTCTAGTTAGTCCAAATCCGGAGTCCTAAATGCAGTATATTTCATTATGATAATACACCCGCCAGGAATTTTATTAGCGAAACTTGTTATTTCTCCCAGATATCCATTTTAGTTAAACATGAAAGTTGTTTCTCCAAAAGATTTTTGAGTTTTGCTTAACTGTTAAGCCTTTACAGAGCCAAAAGAACTAGCAGACATGAGTATATTTCCTCAAGTCACTTCATTCCATCACCCTGTGTTGCTCGGATCCTCCACAATTTCGGCTGCACCCATGTCAGATCCTGAAAATGCACTATTTTTGGAGGATTCAGCACAGGTATGGCTTGGAGTATCTGAGCTAATAGCCATCACAGAACCTCAGGTCGAAGATTGTTTTTCAGTATCTAGGTTTTGTAATGTCTTCTTATATATGTTTGTCATATTATGCCGTGTTCCAAGAACAACATAATTCCTAAGTAACAGTTGATGTTGGTGTTTAGTTACTCTTAATAGTAGACATGAGAGGTTAAGATTGCCCAAGGCCATATAAAGCGACAAATGGTCTCCCACACCTACCGATGTGGGACTCAACACCCCCTGACGCCCAGGCCTGCATACTGGAGTGTGAACAACATAAATGAGGCCCAACATCAGTAACAATAAATTGGGATGGATCTGGTTCTGATACCATGATAAATGAATATTGGGTCTAACTAAACCCAAAAGCTAAGATTGCCCAATGCCATATAAGGAGACAAATGACCTCCCACGCCCACCGACGTGGGACTCAACAAATTCAAAAGAATCCAAAGAGAAGTAAATCGAGTTGTATGAAAAAAGACAATCAGAACTAGAGTTTAACTTCTATAAAGAAATTTTACACCATAAAAAATAATTATAGGTACCTAACTGCCTATAAAAAGTGAGATTAGTGACCAGCAAAATAAGGCGGATTATCTACTACAGCAAGTTAAAATACTCAATCCATTAAATTATCATTAAAATAATGAAATATGATTAATCAGGTGATTCCATTTTGGCACATAAACACTAAACAGCAAGCATAATTGCAAGAAAAAACTAATGGTTACCTCAGTTCTAATGGTGCGTCTATTTAGGAAAGGACCAAGAGGGAAAGGAAATCCAGTAAAATTGAGGTAAAATCTCCCCCCACTAACATCATTGCTCTCTTCAGAAATTTTACCAGCACCAGTAGCAGATACTACCAAACAAACATCATTTCTAGCTTTACTTCTTCTGCTTTTTAACTGGAAATTAAGACTCTTTATTGGAACCCCACTACTGAAATTGGATCCAAATTCCCTAGAAGATGACGCGCAGTGGAAAAATGTAGATTTTGTTGATGCCACAGCCATAGATGATGCTACCATTGTTTCTCAAATTTAACCTAGCAATAGAGTAAAAAGAGCTAATAGAGGTCCTACTATTATTATTATTATTATTATTATTATTATTATTATTATAGACTTGATGGTCACATTTTTGACACGTGGACGATACATGCTAGATTGTCCTACTTGGAATTTTAAATAATTTTCTGTGGACGATAATAAAATACAAATAGCCGGGAAATTTAACGAACTTTCAAGAAATCTCACCTCCTACCTTGAATTTCAACCGGATAATGGACCTATCTATATCTATTTATCTATATTATTATTAAAAGCATGAATATAATTTTAATTTATAAAAATAACCTTATAATATTAAGCACAATAACTTATAGTAAAAGGATATAATTAGAATTTTAGATATTAGTCTTATAATTTTATTAGTTTTAGGACATAATACTACACGTTAGGAATCTTTCATAATTACTTTTAGGAATTCTATTAGACTAATTACTTTCGGGCATATACATATAATACTACAAGTTAGCAATCACGGTAGTGTTAGCAGTGACGGAGCCGAAATTTTTATTAAAGGGTGTCAAAATATATAAAAGTAAACATACCAGAAAATTAAGGGGAGTCAACACATAGTATATATACATATAATTTTTTTTACCTACGTACAATGTATTTTCCCGCGAAGGGGTGTCATTTCCTGTAAGGTGGCTCCGCCACTGAGTGTTAGAATTCAATCTCATTATCTTGAAATTACCTCTGTCGATAGTATAAACATGTCAAAAAAGGACGTGTCTAATTAAAGCGAAAAAATAGTGAATATGTATTAATGATTTGATGGATAGTTAGAAAACCAATTTTTAGAAGAAAAGACATGCGTTAATAAATAACTCAATACATTACCATTCTATAATATTGCATACCGAGAAAAGATAAAAGTAATGTTAAACGGACTGCATAGAGCATTGAAATTGAGCCAAAAATTCCTACGATAATATATTATTATATTATATTTGAACTGCTTTCCTACTCAAATAATATCTTTTATTATTAATTTTTCGTGTAATATAGAAAAATATACCCAATTACTAAAGAACAACTAAGAAAACTTTTAAGAATATAAATGTGTGAGAAAGAAAAAGAAAAAGAAAAAGGTTGGTACGAGTCAATACAACTAATAATTTTGCAAACATAAAGATCTAAAAGTGGAATGTCATATCGATATTTTTACTCTTTGAAAATAAAATGTATGATGGGTAAAACTATAATTACGATTAAATATTCAAACATGAGATGAACTAATATTAAGAATCTGAATCAACAGAAAATAAATTATTTTTTTATGTTAAAACGAAATAATCAAATCTTTCAATTAATTATTTAGCAAAAGAATCCAATTAAATTATTTTTTAAATTCATCATATGAGTAATATTAATTTTCAAGTTAAAAAAATATTATGGTACATAACTTTATTCCATAAAAAGAGTGTTAGAGATTAAAAAAAAAATAGATCATAAAGTAAAAAAGATTAGTATAATATTAAGAAGGCCATACAAGTGTTTGAGGAAGAACAATCAAAGCTAAATTTTGAACAAGAATAAGCTTTCAAGACTATATTATAAAAAGTCGACTATGGTATAACGAGATTATCCTTTGTAGATGCCTCCACCTGAAGAAGTAATATTCTTATGTCATGCATTACTTGCAAATTGTTAGATCAAGAAGCATGATATTATTAGCAAAGTGGTGTACCAACAACGATTTTATTATGAGGCCGTACAACTCACTTTAGATTTGATATACCTCTTCAAATAATTTAAATAACCATAAAAAATATATCATAACAATAGTGCTCTATTTATAAGGAAAGCAAAAGTGATAATATGGGATGAAGTACTTTTGGTTAAGCGTCAAATAATAGGAACAATCCGCCAGAGTTTTAGAGAAATATTGGATATTAATGAACTGTTTGGTGAAAAATTAATAGTTTGGGAGGTGATTTTTGTCAAGTACAATCAATAGTTTCAAAATTGACGAAAGCAGAAACTATAAAAGCTAACTTGCCAAAATTATACTTGTGGCCTCAATTGAAAAATATTCAAATGACAAGAAATATAAAAGTAAGAATAGATCCAACATTCAGTGACTTCTTGCTTCGTGTCGGAAACGAAAAAGATCATCCAATAAAAGATGATTTGGTTCTTCTATAACACTTTATTATTAATCCCAATGGAAATAGTAGTACATTTAATAAGGAAAATTTTTCCATCATTAGATTAAAACGTAATTTGTGCAAATTACATGATAGAAATTAAAGAGCTATCTTAGCTAGCAGAAATGAATATGTTGATCAACTAAATAAAATGTTGATTACTAAGTTTTACGGTAAAAATAAAATATTTTTCAGCTTTGACTCAGTAGAAGATGATACCAACAATTACAACCAAAAAGAATACTTAAATACTTTAATACCAAATGGTCTTCCACCGTACATGTTTGTTGTCAAGTTCATTATTTCTTATGTATGTTAGTGTCACCATATATATAATAGACTAAGTTAAAATTGATCTTGCATTGGATATAGGTTGATTTGAAGAAAAATATGCATGTCATGCTACTGAAAACTTAGATCCGTTGAATAGCTTATGTAATAGTACACATATGGTATATAGAAGTTTTGACAATAACATCATACGTGCATAACTTATGATACTGGTCAATGTGCTTCTAAGTATGTGTTTATCCCCGAATTCAACTTTCATCTTCCGAAATAAAAGAATATCCTTTTAAATTTATGTGAAAATAATTTTATGTTTATGTTTTGTAGTTATAATAGATAAAGCACACGGAGAAACATCCTAAATATTGGACTATATTTACAACAATATGTTTTCTTACACGAATAACTGTATGTTGCACTTTCAAGAGAGATATCAATATCGACAACAAGAGTTCTGGTTAGGGCAGAACAACCAAAGCACTAGAAGAAACATATACAAAAAAAACATCGTCTATAAAGAAGTGTTCGATAAGATACCATCACTTTAGATACCTTTAATGTCACGCCCCGAAATCAAGGAGCGCGACCGACGCTCAACCGAATAAACCCAGTCGAGCAAGCCTAGTTTGCATTAACCTCTCATCATTACTCATGCATGATTTACCATAACATAATAAGATCTTGACTTTCATATTAAATACATTTGGCTCAATAGCCCATATTTTCTTTCTCGTGGTGGTTACACAGCTCTATAAATAGCTGTTAATACTGTGAATATAAATACATGACAATACTCAAATCTTTAATTACATGACCCATAATATACATGGAGCTTCTATGACAATAGATACCTATATACATAAAATTAACCAGACCCAAATACCCACTAGAACTGTAGCGGGCTCACCATAAGCTGAGTAGTGAAGAAGATCCCTATAAAAGGTCCATATCATCATGTAGAAGTATACCTGCATCCATTAAAAGATGCAGCGCCCCCGACAAAAGGGACGCGAGTACACGTGGAATAATACTCGTATATAAGGCAATCAAAACAACATATGAAAATACGGTAACTCAAATAAGAGGCAAATAAAGTACATCAAGAAACTACGAAACATCCAATAAAATCACATTTCAAGTCTTATTATACTTGCATCATTCTAACCTTCTTTTAGGATCAACTGCGCCATATGAACTATACGTGGAATACATAATATAATGTAATTGTATCAACATGTACAAACAATGCCAACGAAAGTGGCACCTTCCTACCTTATTTTACACATACACATTTCGTAGACCATCCTTAGTGTTCACATATCATATTATACACCTATGCGTCTCATAGACCGTTCACAACGTTCACTTACACGATACAAATACACCTATTCAAGGGCTTGGAAATACAATATGAATATGATGACTCATGGTAATAATAAATGGTCTTAGATAGCCGTTAACGCCAAGCAAATTTATTAAGAGATTCCATTCATATTTATAGATATTAAGTCGGGGATTCTTTATAACCACCCTCACACAAAGCGGCCCCGCCGCCTCACCCCAACATATGCGGGTGGAGGTGTATCACGATATCACAACCTCTACACAAAGCGACCCTGCCGCCTCACCCCAATATACACGGGTGGAGGTGTATCACCATACCATAATCCCAATACAAAGCGGCTCTGCTGCCTCACTCCAATATACGCGGGTGGAGGTGTATCACAATACCATAATCCCAACACAAAGCGGCCCTGCCACCTCACCCCAATATATGCGGATGGAGGTATATCACAATACCACAATCCCAACACAAAGCGGCTATGCCGCCTCACCCCAATATATGCGGATGGAGGTGTATCACAATACCACAATCCTAACACAAAGCGGCCTTGCTGCCTCACCCCAATATATGCAGATGAAGGTGTATCACAATACCACAATCCCAACACAAAGCGGTCATGCTGCCTCACCCCAATATATGT
>AWOL01S0032555.1:17254-59683 GCA_000715115.1 Nicotiana otophora
GGTCCTACCGCCTCACCCCAATATACGCAGGTGGAGGTGTATCACAATACCATAATCCCTACACAAAGCGGTCATGCCGCCTCACCCCAATATATGCGGGTGGAGGTGTATTCCACAATACTAAAACTCTACACAAAGCGACCTTGCCTCCTCACCCTAATGTATGTGGGTGGTGGTGTATCACAATATCACAATCCCTACACAAAGTGGCCTTGCCGCCTCACCCCAATATATGCGGGTGGAGGTGTAATTCCAATCACAATACCATATATAAACTCAAAGTAACATAGTTTGTCATTACATTTAAGGTCGTAATTACTCATATCATTGGAATACTTCATGTTCATGCTCATCATGGAGAAACACAACTCATTACATTAGCACATGTATGGTAAATCAATAAGTCGATTTTAATGGCACATGGGCCCAATTCTTTTTCTTAAGGTTCGTCATCATTTAACAAAGGATATCTCCCTTCCATCTCATTATTCACTCCCTTGACCTCTTGAGGTCATTATCTAGGTTAATGACTCTTGGGGACTTAACAATCGAAGTCATTTACATACATTATTTCAGAAGCATTCAACTATAGTTGAAACCATTGGGACATACAACACTTCATAATTCTCATTTAGGCAACAACGACATTTCATGTTCATACTATCACTTACTTGTACTTTTCATGGGTGATCATAGAATATTAAGAGCATTTAGCACATTTAGGAACATCATAGTCTTTACTCGCAAGAACGTAGGGGTTTATAACACATTGGAAACCAAAGAACAAATACGTACATCTCATAACCTTTCACATCATATATCACTTAATCCATACTTTCAACCACTTACAATATTATTGTTTTATTGGCTCTCTTGGCCATACATATGATTCTTCTTTCATGACATAATGGCCGTATTTCATATTTCACACTTTCATATCTTTCCTTTCATGGATCATCATCATAAATATCAACATATACAATATTCCGGAAATCACAACTTTAGGTTCATTAGTAATGAAGACTTTAAACACAATGGATTTCTTTCCAAGAAATGGAGTAAAATGATTGGCAGTCGAGCACAATTTAAAATCATAAACAAGTAACACATTATTTATTCTTGAAATACTTTTTCTCAAAAAGGACAATACACAATTTTCACTCACGGATATGTAAGAATGCAAAACATATTGAAAATACTCACTAAACATAGCATTAGCTAAAACAGCCACATATGGGCATCACTTGAGTTCATAAGCTTTTATGCAATTCTATTTTCAAAGTCAATTTTAGAATAGTTGAATCAAAGCTCATTTCATAATCTTTCTCACATCATTTCATTTCATTGGAACCATTGGCCACAAGTATAACTTTTACTCTTGCCACATTGGCCACACTTTATATCCCTAATTCACTTATTTCACTTCCAACAATCTTTATAGGTTATCAACAATAAGATATTTCCAATCAAGACTTTAGGTACACATATGAGAAATTAAGAGTCTTAAGCATATTAAGTTTTCTCACACAATTTGACATCATAACCTTCATTTGAAACACCACTCAAAGACATAGCATTTTAATACACATATCATTTTTGAACACATTCCCAAAAGATAACATAATGTGATAGGAACATTCAGAACACGTTTTGAATACATAATTCTCGACACTTTGCTTATTCAGAACATTCGAATTTATTGGGAACAACCCGGGACATAGAATAAGGAACTTGAGACATCCATACTTGAAGCTTACGGGAACATCATTGAATTCAATTCTAAGAAGGAAGTTTAGCCAACATACCTCGCTTTGAGCTTTCCTTAAATTACTATAATGTTCCGGAAATTCTAGCAATCCCAATCTATTTTTATACTTGACAAAATTGAACCATAATTAGAAAGATATTCATGGTCTCAGCTCATTTGAGCATTTTATCAAACACTAGGTATGCAAATTTAACTACAAGGTTCTTATACAAGATTTCTTTCACTCCACAACCCAATATTTACTTATTTGAGCTCAACAATCTTCCCACAAACCTTATTGGTATATACATGTATAAATAATACTCTCATATCCAAGAATCATACTCCTAATCAACCATCTTCTACCCAAAATCGAAATTGAAAACTAGGGTATGAAACCTTACCTCTTAGATGAAGAACTTGTGAGATTTCCTTGTTGGATTTTAAAGCTTGGACAAGATCTTGATGAACAAAATACTTCATCTACTTTCTCTCTCTATAACACTCTCACTTCTCTCTAAAAAACCTCAGATAATTGCTCCAAAATAAGCCCCAAAGCCTATTTATCATAATGGGGTCGGGTTATGAAAATAAAAAAATTAACCCTCCGAAATCAGGTCTACGGTCGCATAATGGACCGCAGAATGGCTATGCGGGTCGCAAAATGCACCGCAAAATCGGTGCCAAAAACTGGGCTATACTGGTCCATTTTGCGATCAGTTTGCGGTTGCAGAAGCACTTTAGCGATCGCATAATGATTCTACGATCGCAGAATTGGTCGCAGAATCTCATCTTTCTAGCCTTTGGTAATTTGGTCATAACTTCTTGTAGGTGTGTCCAAATGACGAACGGTTTGAAGCGTTGGAAACTAGACTCAAAGGGATTTAATTTGATAAGTATATCATCTCCTAAGTAGTTTGGTAGCAGCATGCGTTTGAAGTAGGATCTTGTGCGAACTCACTTGAAACTTTATCCCATCATAAAATTTTCAACTTGACTTAGCCTTGGGGCTCTTCTTAGACCGTAAACCATTCTTAATGTACATCTTACATATATTATCATGATAAATGGATATCATTGATATAATAGTCATTGTCTACACACAAAATAATATAATTAGCGCACATTAACTTTCTTAATAGCGCTTAAGTACTTCAAAATTTTCCGGGGTGTTACATTTAAACTATAATACATAATTATCTACTTAACATGACTAAAATTAATTATTTGTGTAACTTCTGATGATGTCCATTCATTTTGAATTCACTTATGCTAATGTAATAATATTTTTGGCACTTAGATGATTGTTGTATTATTATATATAAAATTGATCTCATTAATTAAAATTTGTTGTTCCTTCATATAAATAAATATTTAAACCATCATAAACTTAACTTGTTGTATTATATAAATAATTGACTAAAAATCTACGTGCAATAAAAATCTACGTGCAACGCACTTACATAAATAAAATTTCATAATCTATCTATCTATCTATCTATCTATCTATCTATCTATCTATCTATCTATCTATCTTGTTATAAAAGAATGAATAAAATGTTAGATTACAAAAATAACCTTTTAATATTAAACATAATAACTCACAATAAAATGACATAATCAAAATTCTAGACATTAGCCTTGTAATCTTATTAGTTTTAGGACATAATACTGCACGTTAGAAATCCTATTAGTATAATTATTTTCGGGCATTAGATGTATAATACTACATGTTAGCATGTAAACCTAATATATTTGGGAACATGTTAGATTTTCTATTAGTATAATTATTTTCGGGATATGGATATATTTTTAGCCATGTAATCCTATTACTTTTAGGATATACTTCTTAAAAAATTTCTATTACTAATTTAATTTGAAAACGTATTATATTGTCCAAATTCATTTAGAAACAAGAGATCCTATATTATTATAAAAGCACGAATACAATATTGATAGACCAAATTAGCCCTAAAATATTAAACAAAAGAATTCATAGGGAAAGGTGTCACGACTCAAAATCCACTAAAGGTCGTGATGGCGCCTAACATAGCCGTTAGGTAAACCAACGATGATTGATCAACTTAATTATCCATTTCTGTATTTTGAAATCATAATTTTTCTTTAATTAAATTGTATGAAATAGAATTTACACAACTACAATAACGAACAACCCGTAGGAACCTCCAAAACCAGGTGTCACAAGTGCATGGGCATTTTTCTAAGGAGTACAATAATAATACAACATCTGTCTCGAATGTAATAAGATAAAATAAAATAAATAGTACAATAGAGACTCGGTGGACTGCGATGCGTAGCCTAGAATGCAGCTCACGTTAGGTCTCCTCAACAGGTGCGCCTACGCGCCAAGGTGATCATCAATGAACCTGTCAGATCTTGCACATTTCGTACAGAAGTGCAACATGAGTACATAAATCAACGCGTACCCAGTAAGTATCTAGCCTAACCCCGGAGAAGTAGTGACGAGGGGTCGACATCGACATTTACTAGAGGTCCAAGTAAATAATATAATAATTCATGACATATATGAGGTGCACAAAAATTGTGGAGTAAATCTGTAATCTCATGATTTCACAATTATTTCTTTAAAGCATAAATTTATCGATCTTATATTCTACCTTAATATCTCAGAAAATTCCAAGTGTTAATATCAAATATATAAGAAATACCATAAATTGCCGGGCATCCGTGGAAAGATTAGCTCGTGAATATTCGGAGTACAAGCGATATAACGCATGATTTTGTCGAGGTCGTTCGGCCTGATCTAGAATAATGTGTACAATGCCGAGGGTCGTGCGGCACGAACCATAGATGCATCTATATGCTGTCGAGGCGTTCGGTCCGCTCCACAAGAAAAGGAAGAAAGTTACCGAATTACGAGACATGTGTTTACAATACAACACATGAGCACAAAATGAATATAATCTTTACCATTTCTCAAATAACTCGCCCACAACTCAAAGTGTTAAGGCTTGGCATAGTGTACATATATTTATGTCTAAATCAATTTCAATTATAACTTCAATTAATTAAGCCAGCAGAATAAGTCCAAATATTCAAATATTACATGATAAGATCCTATGTCTACCCGAACATAAACATGCTATAGCTATGTACGGACTCTCGTCACCCCGTGCGTACGCAACACCCACAAGTAATTGCACATAACAATAAATATCACTTAGGAGTAGTTTCCCCCTCACAAGGTTAGACAGGAGACTTACCTCGCTCTGAAGTTCCATAACCGGCTCCAAAGCCTCTCTAACACCTCAAACCAATGCCCGTCGATCCAAAACTATTCAAACAATGTGCAAACCAATCAAAATATACTCTAATACCCATAATTAATCAATTTAAACATTCCCCAACTCCGCTCATAAAGTCGATAAAGTTAACCCTTGGGCCCATGTGCCCGGATTCCGAAAATATTTGAAGATAAATTTCACCCATAACACCATGAACTCAAATATATAACTTATTCCAATTGTCATGTCCGATTTCGTGGTCAAAATCCAAAAATATCAATTTCTAGGTTTTCTACCAAAATCTCAATTTCTATAATATCTCATGCTTTAATCCACATATAAATCATGTATTTAACTCACAATATGTGGTAATTACTTACCTTGACATAGATGATGAAAATTTCTTCTTAAAGCTCTCCAACAATCGTCCAAACCAAGTGAGAAAATGAGGGAAATGAGCAAAACCCCAATTTTAAAACAATCTGCCCAATCGACTTTCCGTACCTGCGGAACACCAGCCACACCTGCAGAAAATCCATCACAAGTGCGGTTCCCTCCAAGCCAGGAAAAATTCGCTTTTGAGGACCACTTTTCGCTTCTGCACGACTGCTTCTGCGGTCCACCACACGCTCCTACGCTCCCGCACGTGCGGAGATCTTCCGCTTCTGCGACCCTAGTTGCCCATCTCGTTTTTCGCTTCTGCGGAGCACCCTTCGCATCTGCGGGCTCGCAGATGCGGAAGTACCCTCGCATCTGCGGCCATCCCAGCTTAGTCCAAATATCGCTTTAGCGGCCACTGGGCCGCTTCTGTGGGCTCGCACATGCAGCCCTCAACACGCAGGTGCGATTGCACCAACAATTGGCCAACACTAGCATTCCTCAACTTCAAATGTTTGATCCGATTTTAATCCAAAACTCACCCGAGGCCCCCGGAACTTTAAACAAACATACCCACGCATCCCAAAACATATTATGAACTTAGTCGAGGCCTCAAATCATGCCAAATGATATCGAAACTACGGATCGATGATCGAAATCCTTCTTTAAGCTTTCAAATTTTCAAACATCGACGAACGCGTTCGAACCATACCAAAACATTCCGGAAGGACGCCAAACTTTGCGTACAAGTCATGAATCACAATACGAACCCATTCCAAGGCTCGAAATCCCAAACGGACATCGATAACATCAAAGCCTACTTCAAATCAAACTTAGGAAATTCTTAAGCTTTCAATATGCCAACCTTCCATGATAAGCGCCGAAAGGCTCCCGGGTGATCCGATACTCAACCCGAACATATGCCCAAGTCCGAAATCATCATATGAACCTATTAGAACCTTCAAATCCCAATTCAGAGGTCGTTTACGTGAAAAGTCAAACCATAGCCAATTCTTCCAACTTAAAGCTTTCGAAATTAGAATTTTCTTTCCAAATCAACTCCGAACTTCCAGAAGTTCAATTACGATCACATGTACAAGTCATAACACCTGAAGTGAAGCTACTCAAGACCTCAAACCGCTGAACAATACGCTAGAGCTCAAAACGACCGGTCGGGTCGTTACAAAAGGACATAACTATAATAACTTATTTTTTGGACTACAATAACTTTTATGTTAATTTTTTAAATATTTAAGATCTTAAAATTAATACAATCTTGTCTATTGAATTCTTATTAAAAATATGTAGGAAGGTTTAATAACCTAAACAACTCTTAAAGTATCATATTTTTGTCAGTTTTCTACTTCAACTATTCGGTGTCCCCAAAACCCCCATGAACTATATTGTCCTTCATATTAAAACCCCTTCATTATTGACCTAGCGTAACGTATGTAAACATTCCCTTGAGCGCATGTGGCAGCTGAAAAAAGCCAACAAAATGGCTCATATGACAGAAAATAATGGCTAATTAGCCTAACCCTCTTTCACATTTGTATTTTAATAAATATTCTCCTTATTTCAGTTATATCCACCTTTCTTTATGTCACGACCCCATTTCACCCTCCGTAGGATGTCGTAATGGCACCTAGTCTCTAATACTAGGTAAGCCTAACAGATTTGCGGAAATAAATAATATAAAACAGAAGCCCAATTCTCAACACATGAAATACTTATAAAACTGCTATTCAATAATTACAACTCCCAAAACCCAGTGGAAACAAGTTACAAGCTTCTAAGAGAAAATACTAGGTGTCTCTCTACATCAGAGTCTAAAGAAAATAAGGAAAAACAACATAGTAAGGATAGAGGGGGACTCCGAGGTCTGCGGACGCTGGCAGATGTACCTTGAAGTCTCCACGTGCGATCCAACTCACTCGTATCTGGTCTGGTGGAAAGAACCTGGATCTGCACAAAAAGATGTGCAGAAATGTAGTATGAGTACACCACAACGGTACCCAGTAAGTGCCAAGCCTAACCTCGGTAGAGTAGTGACAAGGTCAGGTCAAGGCCCTACTGGTTTAAAAGAAAAATAAGGCCGAAGATGTAATAATATTTTGAAATAACTTAGAATTTAAACTACAAGAAGTTTCAGAAAGTATCAGCACTGTAAATAGAAGTAAACAACATGGGCACTCCCGAGGTACCGTCTCGTAGTCCCAAAGTAAATATGCATGACAAGGGGATCTCCCAAGTAAACGCCTCGTAGTCTCAAATTAAATATCCAGTACAAAGGGATCTCCCGAGTAAACTCCTCGTAGTCCCAAAGTAAATATGCAGTATAGGGGGATCTCTCGAGTAAATGCCTCGTAGTCCCAAAGTAAATATGCAGTACAGGGGGATCTCCTTAGGAACGACCTCGTAGTCCCAAAGTAAATATGCAGCATGTAATCGAAGGAAACATGAATTTTCAGGAAGAATCTTATAGTTAAAGATTTAATTCAAATCAAGGAAAACAGGTAATTCAACTAAGCATGTTGTACAAATTGCAAGTAAGAGTGAAGGCACGTAGACATGCAATACTAGGCTAAACATGATTACTACATATGCTAAAGCAACTCAGTTAGTGTATTTTAAAAGAAGACAACTCAGTTAAGAAAATTCAAAAGATGACAAATCAGTAAGAACCGAATTTTCCATAATTAGAACGCAACAGTAACAAATCCTAAAGGGATTTCACCCACACAAGGTTAGCCAAGTCACTTACCTCAAATCTCGCTCAATCCGTCAAGTAGTATGACTTTTCCTCGACTTTCCAACTCTGATCGGCTAGAATCTAGCCAAAACAATTTCATACTATAAATATAACTACAAGAAACTAATTTAAATAATGAAAATAGGACCTTAACAAAGAATCGAAAATTCGGTCAAAAGAGTCGACCCGGGCTCACATCTCGGAATCGGGTAAAAATCACAAAACATGAGCACCCACTCGACCACGAGTTCACCCATACAAAAATTACCAAAATCCGACACCAAATCGCCACTCAATTCCTCAAATCATCTCTCCAAATCCCTAACCTCAAACTCTCAATTTCCACCTTAAATACACACTAACTAGGTGGGAAAATCAATGGGGAAACAAGATTATTGATCAAAAATAAATACAAGGGTCTTACCTCAAGAAACCCCTCGAAAATGCTCTCAAACATCGCCAAGACCCGAGCTCAAAATGTCCAAAATGATAAAAATCACGAACTCTTGATTTAATATAGTCTGCCCAGGATTTCCGCTTTTGCGGACCAAATTCCGCTTCTGCGGTGAAGTCTCCATATCTGTGGAGTTCACTTAAGCTCCCCGATTCCGCACCTGCACGCAAATGTCCGCTTCTGCGGAAGCCTTGGTCTCCCTAACACCCTAGCCCATTTCCGCTTCTGTGGGCCTCGCGTCGCATCTGCGACCACTGGTCAATTTACCCAGCCTCGTATCTGCGCCCAATTGCTCGCTTCTGCGGGCTCGCACCTGCGGTCAACCTTGCGTAGGTGCGATTACACCAGAACTAGCCCAACACCAGAAAATGTTCTAAGTCCAAAAAGGATTCGTTAACCATCCGAAACTCACACGAGGCTCCCAGGACCTCAACCAAACTTACCAACAAGTCCCAAAACCTCATACAAACTTAGTCGAGCCTTTAAATCACATCAAACAACGTAAAAAACACAAATCACGCATTGATTCAAGCCTAATGAACTTTAAAACATTAAACTCCTACATTCGATGCCAAAACCTATCAAATCAAGTTCGATTGACCTCAAATTTTGCACACAAGTCATAATTGACATTACGGACCTACTCCAACTTCCGGAATCAGAATCCGACCCCGATATCAAAAATTCCACTACCGGTCAAACTTCCCAAAATTCATCCTATTTCCAACCTTCGCCAATTAATGCTAAAATGACCTACGAACCTCCAATTCAACATCCGAACACGCTTCTAAGACCAAAATCACCTTACGAAGCTATAGGAACCATCAAAACTCCATTCCGGAGTCGTCTTCACACAGTTCAAACTACGGTAAATCCTTATGACTTAAGCTTCCATTTTAGGGACTATGTGTCTCATTTCACTCAGAAACCAAAAACAAATCCTCCCGGCAAGTTACATAACCACAATATGAAGTAGAAGGAGCAATAAATAGGGGTTCGAGGCTACTACTCTCAAAATGACCGGCCAGATCGTTACATCCCCCCCTCTTAAAAAAAATGTTCGTCCTCGAATGAGTATAAGGACATACCTGAAGTAGTGAAAAGATGAGGATAACTGCTGCGCATATCATGCTCGGTTTCCCAAGTCGCCTCCTCAACCGGATGACCCCTCCACTGAACCTTCACAGATGCGATGTTCTTTGACTTCAACTTTCGAACCTATCTGTCCAAAATAGCCACTGGTTCCTCAACATAAGATAGATCCTTGTCCAACTGGATAGAGCTGAAGTCTAACACGTGAAACGGATTGTCGTGATACTTTCGGAGCATGGAAACATGGAATACTAGATGAACTATAGAGAGACTAGGTGGTAGTGCAAGTCTGTAAGCCACCTCTCCAACCCTCTTAAGGATCTCAAAATGCCCAATATACCTAGGGCTCAATGTGCTCTTCTTTCCGAACCTCATAACACCCTTCATGGACGAAACTCGAAGCAAGACCCGCTCCCCAACCATGAATGCAACGTCGCAAACCTTTTGATCCGCATAAATCTTCTGCCTGGACTGGGATGTACGAAGTCAATCTTGAATCAATTTAACCTTTTCCAAGGCATCCTGAACCAAGTCATTACCCAATAGCCTAGCCTCTCCCAGCTCGAACCAACCCACTAGAGACTGGCACCGTCTACCATACAAAGCCTCATACGATGCCATCTGAATGCTCGACTGATAACTATTGTTGTAGGCAAACTCCGCAAGTGGCAAGAACTGATCCCAAGCATCACCAAAATCAATCACACACGCACGAAGCATATCCTCCAATATCTGAATAGTGTGCTCGGATTGTTCGTCTGTCTGGGGGTGAAATGTTGTACTCAACTCCACACGAGTACCCAAATCACGCTGTACGACTCTCCAGAACCATGATGTAAACTGCGTACCCCGGTCAGAGATGATAGATACCGGTACGCCATGAAGCCTGACAATCTCGCAGATGTAAACCTGAGTCAGCTGCTCCGAAGAGTAAGTTGTAACCACAGGAATAAAATGAGCTGACTTGGTCAATCAATCCACAATCACCCAAACTGCATCGAACTTCCTCTGATTCTGTGGGAGCCCAACAACAAAATCTATAGTGATCCGCTCCCATTTCCACTATGGAATCTCTAACAATAAATATTCTCCTTATTTCAGTTATATCCACCTTTCTTTATGTCACGACCCCATTTCACCCTCCGTAGGATGTCGTGATGGCACCTAGTATCTAAGACTACGTAAGTCTAACATATTTGCGGAAATACATAATATAAAACTGAAGCCCAATTCTCAACACATGAAATAATTATAAAACTGCCATTCAATAATTACAACTCCCAAAACCCGGTGGAAACAAGTCACAAGCTTCTAAGAGGAAATACTAGGTGTCTCTATACATCAGAGTCTAAAAAAAATAAGGAAAAATAACATAGTAAGGATAGAGGGGGACTCCGAGGTCTTTGGACGCTGGCAGATATACCTTGAAGTCTCCACGTGCGGTCCAATTCACTAGTATCTGGTCTGGTGGGAAGAACCTGGATATGCACAAAATGATGTGTAGAAGTATAGTATGAGTATACCACAACGGTACCCAGTAAGTGCCAAGCCTAACCTCGGTAGAGTAGTGACGAGGTCAGGTCGGGGCCCTACTGGTTTAAAAGAAAAATAATGCAGAAGATGTAATAATATTTTGAAATAACTAAGAATTTAAACAACAAGAAATTTCAGAAAAACTTAGCACATTAAATAGAAGTAAATAACAGGGGCACTCCCAAGGTATCGCCTCGTAGTCCCAAATATAAATATGCACGACAGGGGGATCTCCCGAGGTACCGCCTCATAGTCCCAAAGTAAATATGCCAGACAGGGGGATCTCTCGAGTAAACGCCTCGTAGTCCCAAAGTAAATATGCAATACAGGGGGATCTCCCGAGTAAATGCCTCGTAGTCCCAAAGTAAATATGCAGTACAGGGGGATCTCCCGAGAAACCGCCTCGTAGTCCCAAAGTAAATATGCAGCAGGTAATCGAAGGAAACATGAATTTTCAGCAAGAATCTTACAGTTAAAGATTTAATTCAAATCAAGGAAAACAGGTAACTCAACTAAGCATGTTGCACAAATTGCAAGTAAGAGTTAAGGCATGTAGACATGCGATACTAGGCTAAATATGATCACTACATATGCTAAGGCAACTCAGTTAATGTATTTTAAAAGAAGACAACTCAGTTAAGGAAATTCAAAAGATGACAAATCAGCAAGAACCGAATTTTTCATAATCAACCCATGTACGCACTCGTCACCTTGCGTACACGATGCTCACATATCACAAATTGTTACAACAATACCAAATCCTAAGGGAATTTCCTCCACACAAGGTTAGACAAGTCACTTACCTCACATCTCGCTTAATCAGTCAAGTAGTATGCCTTTCCATCGTCTTTCCAACTCCGATCGGCTCGAATCTAGCCAAAACAATTTCATACTATAAATATAACTACAAGAAACTAATTTAAATAATGAAACTACGACTTTAGCAAAGAATAAAGAATTTGACCCAAAAAGTCGACCCGGGCCCACGTCTTGAAATCGGGTAAATTTCACAAACTACGAACACCCACTCGACCACGAGTTCACCCATACCACAATTACCAAAATTCGACACCAAATCGCCACTCAATTCCTCTAATTAACTCTCCAAATTCCTAACCTCAAACTCCCAATTTCCACCTTAAATACACATTAACTAGGTGGGAAAATCAATGGGGAATCAAGATTATTGATAAAAAAATAAACACAAGGGTCTTACCTCAAGAAACCCCTCGAAAATTCTCTCAAAACTCGCCAAGACCCGAGCTCAAAATGTCAAAATGATAAAAATGACAAACTCTTGATTTAATATAGTCTACCCATGCTTTCCGCTTTTTCGGACCAAATTCCGCTTCTGCGGCACAACTTCTGCGCTGGAGTCTCTGCATCTGTGGAGTTCACTTAAGCTCCCTGATTCTGTACCTGCACGCAAATGTCTGCATCTGTGGATGAGCTTCTGTGGTCCCTCGTCCTCTTCTGTGAAAGCCTTGGTCTCCCCAGTACCCTAGCCCATTTCCGCTTCTATGACCTTCGCGTCGCACCTGCGACCACTGGGCAATTTCCCCAGCCCCGCATCTGCGCCCAATTGCTAGCTTCTGCGGGCTTGCACCTGCGGTCAACCTTGCGCAGGTGCGATTACACCAAAACCAACCCAGCACCAGAAAATCTTCTAAGTCCAAAAATGATCCGTTAACCATCCGAAACTCACCCGAGGACCCCGGGACCTCAACCAAACTTACCAACAAGTCCTAAAAAATCATACGAACTTAGTCGAGCCTTCAAATTATATCAAACAATGCTAAAACACAAATCGCACATCGATTCAAGCCTAATGAACTTTAAAACTTCAAACTTCTACATTCGACGCCGAAACCTATCAAATCAAGTCCGATTGACCTCAAATTTTGCACACAAGTCATAATTGACATTATGGACCTACTCTAACTTCCGGAATTAGAATCCGACCCTGATATCAAAAAGTCCACTACCGGTCAAACTTCCCAAAAATCATCATATTTCCAACTTTCGCCAATTAACGCTAAAATGACCTACAGACCTCCAATTCAACATCCGAACACGATTCTATGACCAAAATCACCCTACGGAACTATAGAAACCGTCGAAACTCCATTCCGGAGTCATTTTCACATAGTTCGAACTACGGTCAATCCTTGTGACTTAAGCTTCCATTTTAAGGACTATATGTCCCATTTCACTTCGAAACCAAAAACAAATCCTCCTGGTAAGTTACATAACCACTAAATTAAGTAGAGAGAGCAATAAATAGGGGTTCAGGGCTACTACTCTCAAAACGACCGACCGGGTCGTTATATTTTTTTATTTTTTCACCATTCTTCCTTATATTATTTTTTACCTTTCTTCTTTACTTTTTACCATCTTCTTCATTTTAATACTTTTTATTCAGTTCTCCATATGGGTTTCCTCTAAAAATAATTCTCCCTCTCTTGTTTCCTCTGAAATGATTTATTTTCTTTCTTATTTTAGTCTTCTTTCATGTCTTACACATATTATTGAAAGAATACAAATTTAAATCTTTTTATTAAACTCAACATCTTGTAGAGAATAAAGTTGAATATCTTAAACCTTCTTTATGTAATCTGGAATCAGAAAATGTAATTGTTGGCCAATTATTGTTTTTATTTGTGAAATTTATTTTGTGTAATCTTTTTATGTATTATATGATGATTTTTAAGAAATACAACACTATATGCCTTTATTTATATTCATACTGTGCTAGAAAGTGAATATAAATAAGGACTTATTCAGTTGGAGTTTAGCATAATGCACAATCACAATTAAACATAAAATTAACACAGTACATTAAATATTATTCTAGCCAAAACTTCTAAAATTAATCAATCATCCGAGAATAGTACATCTTGAATAAACTATATAATGTTTGTTTTACAAACCATAAGTTAATATAGTTAGACAAACGCACCTTTAAAAGTTCAACATTGTAACGACCCGGTCGATCGTTTTGAGAATTGTAGCTATGTTCCCCCATTCACTGCTCATTTTATGCTAATTAGTTGCTATGTGACTTGTCGAGGTAGTTGGTTCAGTTCCGGGGATGTTTCGGAATGTGATGAGACACTTAGTCTCAAGGGTTGAAATCTTAAGTTGAAAAGGTTGATCGAATGTGAATTATGTATAAATGACTCCGAAACGGAGTTTTGATGGTTCTGATAGCTCCGTCAGATGATTTTGGACTTAGGAGTGCGTCCGGATAGTAATTTGGAGGTCCGTAGTTGAATTAGGCTTGAAATGGCAAACATTGGAAATTAAGAAATTTGATCGAGAGTTGACTTTGTGGTTACCGGGCTCAGATTTTGGTTTTGGGAGTTGGAATAGGTCCGTTGTGTCATTTATGACTTGTGTGCAAAATTTGAGGTCAATCAGACTTGATGTGATAGGTTTCAGCATCGGATTTCGAAGTTGGAAGTTCAAAGTTTATTAGGCTTGAATCGATGCGTGATTCGTCATTTTAGCATTGTTTGATGTGATTTGACGCTTCGAGCGAGTTCGTATGATGTTTTAGGACTTTAGGGTATGTTTGGTTTGGGTCCCGAGGGCGTCGGATGAATTCCGGATGGTTAACGGAAGAAAAATTGGACTTGAAACATTGCTGGAAATTCTGCCTTCTGGTGTGATCGCACCTCCGAGGGGATTGGCTGTAGGTGCGATGCCGCATGTGCGGCTGGAGAAGCGCATAAATGAGGTTGGCTTGAGCTGGGGAGTTTCGTAGGTGTGAAGAGAATTTTTGCACTTACGAGTGCGCAGACGCGGAGGAAGCTTCACAGAAGCGAAAGAGGGCCTGGTGAGGCAGGTCCGCAGGAGCGGAGGAATTCTTGCAGAAGCGAGGCCGTAGGTGCGAAGGGCTAGTGTGCAGTGTAGCTCCGCAGATGCAGCATTTTGGACCACAAAAGAGGAACCACAGATGCCATTAAATGATCCGCAGAAGCAAAAGAAGCTGGGCAGAATGTTAAATTCGAGGGTTTCATGATTTTTCTCATTTTGGACTTTGCAAGCTCTGGCTTAAGCGATTTTTGAGAGGGATTTCGAAGGGATTCTTGAGGTAAGTCACTTGTGGTCATTTTTATTCAATAATTTTAATTTATACAAGTATGAATACAATGTCGGTTTACAAAAATAACCTTATAATATTAAGCATAATAACTCATAATAAAAGGACATAACCGGAATGCTAGATATTAGCCTTATAATCCTATTAGTTTTAGGACATAATACTACACGTTAGGAATCTTACATGATTACCTTTAGGAATCCTATTAGTATAATTACTTTACTCGTGTAATCCTATTACTTTTAGGATATACTTCTTAAAAATTTCTATTACTAATTTAATTTGAAAACGTATTATAATGTCCTATTACTAATTTAATTTGAGAATGTATTATATTGTCCAAATCCATCTGGAAAAAAGAGAGCCTATATTATTATAAAAGCATAAATAAAATATTAATATACCAAAATAGACCTAAAGTATTAAATGGTAGAACTCATAGGGGAAGGGCATAACTGTAATAACTTATTTTTTGGACTACAATATCTTCTATGCTAATTTTTAATATTTAATATTTTATAATTAATAAAATTTATGTATTATATTTTTATTAGAAATATGTAGGAAAGTTTAATAAAATCAATTTCATCAAAATCCTCTGTATTGGCAATACATTACCGCTCCATAATGTCCAATACAGAAATAAATTTAAAGTAATATTAAATGGACTGCATAAAGAGTTAAAATTAAGAAATAATTACCCCACGATAATATATTTTTATATTATATTTGAAATATCCTACTCAAATAATTCTTTTTTAATTAAGTTTTCGTGTAATATTAAAAAATACCTAATTATTAAACAACAACTAAGAATATATTTAAGAATATAAATGTGTGAAAGAGAAAAAAATTGTTTGGTAAGAGTCAACACCACTAATGATTCTACAGACATAAAAATCTAAAAGTGAAATGTCATATCAATCTTTTACTCTTTGAAAATAAAATTTATGGTGGATAAGTAATTAAAATTAAATAGTCAAAACAAGAGATGAATTAATATTAAAATCTGAATCAACATAGATAAATTATTTTTATGTTAAAATCAAATAATTAAATCTTTTAATTAATTATTTATCAAGAGAATCCAATTCAATTATTGTTTAAATTCATCATATGATTAAAATTCTTATTCAAGTTAAAAAGAAATCGTAGGGTATATAAATGTATTTCATAAAAAGAGCGTTAGAATAAAAGTATAAATGTTAATATATTATTAAGAATCAAAATGCTATACAAGTGTCTGGGGAAGCACAATCAAAGCTAAATCCAAAACAAGAACAAGTTTTCAAGACTACATTATAAAGAGTCGACTCTGCTATAACAGAATTATTCTTTGTAGATGCCTCCGGCAGAATCGAAATAATATTTCTATGTCATGTATTACTTACAAATATCATATCAAGAGGCATGACACTGTTAGCAATAATAGCAAGTGGTGTACCAACAACGATTTTATTATGAGGCCACCCACTTTAGATTTGATATACCTCTTAAAACAACTTAAATAGCCATCACAAATATATCAAAACAGAGCAATGATGCTAAATTTATAAGAAAAGCAAAATTGATAATATGAGATGAAGCACTTATGGCTAAGTGTCAAACGGAGTTCTAGAGATATATTGGATATTAATGAACCGTTTGGTGAAAAACTAATAGTTTGGGAGGTAATTTATGTCAAGTACTACCAATAGTTCCAAAATCGACAAAAGCAGAGACTGTAAAATCTAGCTTGCCAAAGTTATACGTATGGCCTCAAGTGAAAAAGTTTCAACTAACAAGAAATATAAAGTAAGAACAGATCCAATATTCAGTGTCTTCTTGTGTCATGTCGGAAACGAATAAGAGCATCCAATAAAAGATTATTTGGTTCTTCCTGAACAATTGGTTATCGATCTTGTAACGATCCGACCAGTCATTTTGAGAATTTGCACTTCGCTCGATAGTTTACGGACATGAGTAGCTCCGTATGATGTATTATGATTTATGTGAATCGTCGGTTTTGATTTTCAGGTTATTCGGAATCAGTTTGGAAGAATGAATTTCATTGTTAAAGCTTTAAGTTGAAAGAGTTGACCAAGTTTGGCTTTTTGTGGATTTTACCCCGGAATGGAGTTTTGATGGTTCCGTTAGGTCCGGATGGTGATTTTGGACACGGGCGTATGCTCAGATTTGCATTTGGATATTTTTATAAGGTTTCGGCTCAATTGGCGAAAATTGGAAATTTGAGGGTTTGGAAAGTTCATAAGATTGACCGTAAGTTGCCTTTGAGAACATCAGATTCAGATTGTAGTTCTGGGAATTGGAATAGCTTCGTCATGTCATTTGAGACTTGTGTGCAAAATTTGGGTTCATTCCGGGATGATTTGATATGTTTCGGCGCGAGTTTTGGAAATTGAAAGTTCAAAGGTCATAGATTTTGATTTGAGGTGTGATTCGTCGATTCGATGTTTTTATGTGTGTTTTGAGGCCTCGATAGGTCCGTGTTATGTTATGTGACTTGTGGGTATGTTTGGACGGGGGCCCGAGGGGCTCGGGCGTGTTTCAGATTCATTTCGGATCATTTTCTTCAATGTTGCTATTGCTGGTTCTGGTGTGACCGCACCTGCGACTGGTTTGCGCAAGTGCGATGGTCGCAGAAGCGACGGAAGGGTCTCAAGAGCGGAAATATTGCTGGGAGCAGGGGTTCGCATAAGCGGAGATTGCTTCAAATCTGCGAAGGCGCAAATGCGGTGAGTTTAGCGCATAAGCTGTTGGCAGCACAAAAACGATATTTGGGCACACATCTGTGAGTGCGCAGATGCGGGTATTTTACCGCAGGTGCGAAGCATAATTTTGGTTGCAAAAGTGACGCCTTAGAAGCGGCTAATGTGTCGCAGGTGCTAATACAAGGGTTCACGATTTTGGCTTCATTTTAACATTCCAAGCTCGGATTGAGGCATTTTTGCAGCAAATGTCACCATATGAATTGGGGTAAGTGTTGTCTACTAGGTTTTGGTTATATTTTATGAATCTACCTTCGTTTTTGGTAATTGGATTGTAAATTTAAAGAGAAAATTGGGGGGTTTTGGCCTAAAGTTTTATAATATGAATTTTTAAGTTTTGAATATCGAATTGGAGTCGGATTTGAATGAAACTAGTATGGTTGGACTCGTAATTGAATGGGTTGTCAGATTTTTTGAGATTTGTTGGGTTCCGAGGCCCAGGCCCAGGTGTGATTTTGGCCGGTTTTGGGTTTTGATTAATGATTCGATCTTTATCATTTGGAATTATTTCCTTGGGTTTTATTTGATGTATTTGAGTTGCCTTTGGCTAGTTTTGAGCCGTTTAGAGGTCGCTACGCACGTGATGGAATCTTTGGAGCATCACTTGGCTTACGAGGCATTGGTATTGGCTCGTTCAAGGTAAGTAACTCTTCTAAACTTAGTGCTGAGGGTATGAAACCCCGCAATACATGTTATGTGATTGGTATTGAGGTGACACACATGCTAGGTGACGGGCGTGTGGGAGTGCACCATGTGAATTGGGACTCTGTTGCTTCTATGGCACTGTATGGTGGTCCTACATTGTTGATATCCATTTTTCCACCATGTGATAAAGTAGTTAAGCTATCAATCATGCTAGATATCATGTTTAGGCATTATGTTGATACTGTTTGGACCCATAGTGGTCGTTTCTTATTTTCATCTCACTGATTTCTTTGATATGTCGTACTCAGTCATATCCATGCATTCATACCATAACTCATTCTCACATATTATTTATTGATACATCATATCATTGTTGTCGGGCTAGTTTCATGACATTGTGAGCCCGTGCGTGAGACTGGAGAGATCGATGACTGAGTGAGGTCGAGGGCCTGAGTGGGAGTGATATTTTAGGATCGAGTTGCATGCCGCAGTATATTATATTGATTATATTTTATGGGATCGGGTTGCACACTGCAACGATATACTGATTATATTTTATGGGATCGGGTTGCACGCCGCAACGATATATTGATTATATTTTTTGGGATCGGACTGCATGCCGCAACGATATAGCGCTTGGGCTGAAGGAGCCCTTCCGGAGTCTGCACATCCCAGTGAGCGTAATCGACTATATATATGTGGATCAGGCTGCACGCCGCAGTGGGTATTGTACAACGCTGAGTGATTGAGTGTGCTGAGCATTGAGCATAGTGAGAGAGGATGCGAGATAGTGAGATTGAATACTATGAGAGTGTGAGTACATGAGCTCATCATCGAGATGCATTGCATTTGATATGCATACTTGAGATACATCTCCTTCTGCTACCCAATTTTGGGACATTTATGATTTTACATGTATCTTGACATGTAGGTATAGAGACGTACTTTCCTCATGCTATCTGAATATGAAGCATCTTACTTATTTTTGCAAGGATTTTTGGGAAAAATCATAGTTTTCAAACTTACTCGCATTTTGGCATATTCGGTAAAAGATTTGAGTTTTCACTGAGATACTTGAAAAGAATGCGCATTTTTCTAGAACTATGAACGAGCTGAGCATCTTACTTCTGAGATACCTCTTTTATTACCTGTATTATGCTATTATGAACTGCTGTGGAATATTGGTATTGTACCCGACCTTGTGTTAGCTCATCACTACTGTCAACCTAAGGTTAGGTTTGTTACTTACTGAGTACATGGGGTCGGTTGTACTCATACTACACTTCTGCACCTTGTGTGCAAATGTTGGCTGTTGATATATCTATGTTCGATGGAAGCTGGATTCAAGATGTACATGCGTCCCGGTTATAGCTGCCTCTTATTCGTGGTAGCCTTAGATCTATAAAACTCTATTTATGTACTTTTCGAAGAGACTATGTATTTATTTCATTTCAGCTTTGTAAACTCTATTCTTAGAAGCTCATGATTTGTACTACCAGGCCTTGGGAAATGTATAAGATTCAGTAAATTACTTTTATTTAATTTTCTTGTTAATATCATTGGAATTAGATAGTTACTAGATGGCTTACCTAGCAGGGTTGGTTAGGTGCCATCACTACTAGTGGATTTGGGGTCGTGACAAGTTGATATCAGAGCTCTAGGTTTATAGGTTCTACAAGTCATGAGAAAATATCTAGTAGAGTCTTGCGGATCGGTATGATGACGTCCATACCTATCTTCGAGAGGCTACAAGACATTTAGGATATACTTCCCATCTTTCTTTCCTTATTGTGTGGCATTGATGCAGCTTGAAGCGTGACCCTTTGAATTCCTTCCACGCATTCGTATGTGCACATAAGCGCTCGGTATCAGCTGTGCAACGACGGCTTGTGATTTTATGGTTGAGGTACGAGATGTGATTTTGGCATGCTGACGATAGGCCGGTCTGGAGGATTTGAGGTCGGGTTTTGATGGTAGCCTGAGCACGGAGATTTCGATTGAGTGAGCACGTACTTTTGGGACTTATATGTTCGTTGGTGTCCCTACTAGTGGAAGTTATGATAGAATGACTACGTGGTGAGTATGACATGACTGCAAGATGTGTTCAGATTGTTCGAATGTGACGAGAAGAGTTTACTTGAGAGGTAGCAAGGACTATTGGGTGTTTGATTTTTGTCTTGATATGGCGTATGGTCTCGCGTTATGGGTGTGTTGAGGGATCTCTCATGTTTTTTAGTTGTGGAGTGAAGTAGATTCTCATGTCTTGTTGATGAGTTCAGAATCAGGAAGATCTGTGTTTGCGTAATAGTTATGATTGCGGAAGAGTATAGAGAGATGTCAGCTTGAGGCAAAGCAGGTAGGTTACCTCCGCTGGGTGTCCTGAGGTTGTGCGGTCCCTATGTTATTTTTGTAGAAAGTTCTCCTTTACCAGCGAATTATATGTGTTGCAATTTGAGTTTGGACCGCTTGTGGAAGTTGGCTTAACCATCACGAGGATGAATGCGGGATTTGCAGATGATTTGAGGTACTAGATGGTTTGTGTTGCATGACCTGATGAAGGATTTAGTCGAATCTCACCGCGGTATTGTGGCAGTAATAGAGTATGGGCTTTGTGAATTATTGTGTGTTTTGTTCTATGGCTTTGAGCTAAGTGGGGAAGTCAGCTATCTACGAGCTGATTGCACGATTATGTGTTGTATTGGTTTCGGTTTGAGGTATACTGGTGAATCAGTTATGATTGCAGGGGTTGAGATTGAGGATGACTCGAGTAAGGGGATTTCTGAATATGGGTTGTATTACACTCTATGGATATATGGGAATCATTGAATGATTGAGTGGTTAGTCGTGAATGATGTAGTGTGCATGGAATAAGAATTGCTCGGTTGCTTAGGAGTGTGGGTTACTCCCTTGGGTGTTAGTGTGCTAACGGGGCGTAGGTCGTTCGGTCCGTTTGGTCGGTTTAATTGAGATTTGAGAAGAGTGGATGACTCTCGAGAATGGTTCTAATAGATTCAAGATTTAAATGTAGCGATTTAGAATTTTCAAGATTTGTATATGGCTAGAAACTGAGAGTTACATTAGACAGTGTCGAGACTTGTGGCATTTATATATAATTATGGACTATGCATTTCAGTATCAAGAAGGTGAAGGAAATTTTTTTAGGTTAACACAAGGTCTCTTTAGAGTGGGTGTCTCGGTTGTGGTGCTTTGGGGTGCTTAAAAGGGAAGTCAGCGGCTTATGGGCCTTAGGGCATTGTGATTTTATACTAGGGTCTCTTGTGTGGTGAAGTTTAGTTAAGGATCATGGTGTTCTAGAAAGGAGAAGTAACAATTTGAAGGCAATTTGGAAAGGACTTGGAGAAATAGGATAGCTTGGTAGTAGGTTGGATCATCACAGTAATAGATATAATCGGTTCTTTGGGTACTTATGATGTGGCTAGTCTCTACAGGTATTTCGTGGCAATGCTCTTGGGTTTTAGCGACCTGCGTGGCTGGGTTGAATTAGAGAGATTCGGTTCTGATAGCTTGGTTATGTGTAAATGGGTTTCAAAGAGTTCTCAGTGGTTTTTACCACGGTTCGAGGAGTATATTTCCTACTGGCGTGAGGAGCATGTGGTGTATAGTGAATTTCTCCTGGATGAAATCAAATGGAAGGTCCTTGGCTAATTGAGTATGTAGTTGCTTGTGACTCGGAGTGGACTATGAAGTTCTCGTATTTTTCATATGATGGCATGGTATATGCGGTGTGTTGAGTGGGATTGAGATTTACGTGAGCAAGATCACAGTTCAGTTTTGAAGGGAAGGTCATAAAATTCGTAGGCATCATGGATGGTTTCAGATGACTAGGTAAATGATATTACTGTTTGGTATGGCTTGATGAGAGTATACATTTCAGAAGGGGCAATGTGTTTTGATTTATGGATACTTCATTGGTATTGCAACACTCTCCTGGTTGATCGACTGCTGATATTCAAATTTTGCTATGTGGTATGGAAGAGTTTTAGAAGTATTTCTCGTGGGATGATCGTATATGAGAGACGTGTTAGACATTCTGGCTGTGGAGTTGGGATCAGATATAGTGATTCGTGTGTTCTATAAATTTGGAGACTGGGGGTTCTTAGGAGCGGATTGTTTCATAGGTGTGGACTGGGAAGTTATGGCCGAAGCTAGCTAGATGATAGTATGTCTTATGATTCAGTCATTGTAGGCTTTCAGAGGTTTATTTATCTATTTGTGGGTGCCCGGAGTTGATTTGGGGGTCCATTGGTAGTCCCAATTAGGATGTGTATTCTACACCGAGTTGGATTGGTTGGCTCCATAATGCTATTGTTGAGGGATGTGTCATTCAGTTGTTGCTGAGCTTATTCGTGTTCTGAAATTTTCTGTGAGTTACTCTGCTATGCTACGAGTTGTGATTCGTTAGTTTTAGGCACATATGGTGCGATTCTATTGTAGTCTTATAGCAGAATGTGAGCGAGATGCGTAATTGGGTATTGCATGATTGAGGGCGTATTGGTTATGTTCTTTCGGATTTTGTGTAGCCTTGTGTCATCTGCTTACCCGTGGTTATGGTAATGCACTTTGGGTACTCGATGTCGAATTTCGCGTGGCTATAGATTTTGACTAGAATGATTCGAGGTATATGATATGGACTAGCATTTGGATGGAGTCGCGTATTGCAGCAGAGTTATGTTGAGGTATGAACCTTTGTGTTAAAGTTGGGTGATGGTTCTACGGTGTGTGATAGTTTCTTAGCATTGCGTTGTGGTGGTACCCGTTGAGCTTGCGGGACGGTTCTCGTGATTGAGTCATTTTCGTGATTGAATATATTTGGATTGTTTCTTATTGGTGCATGGATTACACGGGTTGTGACTCTGAGTAGTATTGGTGTTGCGTGTCAGTAGAGTAGTTGGTATTCGATAAGATGGAGTCATCGGATCTAGGATGGGTTCTATCAAGTTTGATTGCGGTATATTTGGAAGGATAATATCGGAAGTCGGCTTAGGAATTGGCTATAGTTCTTGATGAAGGAGAGGGAGCTCCACGACTTGTTGATTTGATGAATGATTATGCGTTTCTATGTGTTCTTTCATTATCGGCAGTGTACGAAGGTTTTTGAATGAGGTCTTGTTAGGTATGAGGTTTATTACCGGGATTGGGTTGTTCTGAGCACTTACTGTGATCGGAGATTTTGCTATGGTTATTTGAGTAATGTGGTATATCCTGTGATTATATCTTGGGTTATGGTTGCAGTTCGGTACAACGTTTTCAGACTTATACAATGTGTAGGTTGCGAGATTCAGATCTTATAAGAAATTCCGGATGCTGAAAAATTGGATTCTAAGGCTTATGGACTAGGTTGAATCGAGAAATTTTAGTTATGTTGTGTTATCGGACCTATACGGGATAGGGTGACGTGGGATCACCCCCGGGTACGTGCATGGTAAGGTTATATGGCGGTTTGATGGTTTTGGGAACAACTCTTGGCACATTCGAGGACGAATGTATGTTTGAGTGGGGGTGAATGTAACGACCCGATCGGTCATTTTGAGCATTTGCACTTCGCTCAATAGATTACGGGCATGAGTAGCTCCCTATAATGTATTATGATTTATGTGAATTATCGGTTTTGGTTTTCAGGTTATTCGGAATCGGTATGGAAGATTGCATTTCATTGTTGAAGGTTTAAGTTGAAAGAGTTGACCAAGTTTGGCTTTTTGTGAATTTTACCCCGGAATGGAGTTTTGATAATTCATTTAGTTCCGGATGGTGATTTTGGACACAGGCGTATGCTCGGATTTGCATTTGGATGTTTCTATAAGGTATCGGCTCAAATTGGCAAAAACCAAAAATTTGAAGGTTTGGAAAATTCATAAGTTTGACCGGAAGTTGACTTTGAGGACATCGAATTTAGATTGTGGTTTCCGAGAATTGTAATAGCTTCGTCATGTCATTTGGGACTTGTGTGCAAAATTTGGGTTCATTCCGGGATGATTTGATATGTTTCGGCGCGAGTTTTGGAAATTGAAAGTTCAAAGTTCACAGATTTCGATTTGAGGTGTGATTCGTCGTTTCAATATTTTTATGTGTGTTTTGAGTCCTCGAGTAGGTCTGTGTTATGTTATGTGACTTGTGGGTATGTTTGGACGGTGTCCCGAGGGGCTCGGGCGTGTTTCAGATTAATTTCAGATCATTTTTTTCAATATTGCTATTGCTGGTTCTGGTGTGACTGCACACGTGGCTGGTTTGCGCAGGTGCGATGGTCGCAAAAGCGACGAAGCTGTCACAGGAGAGGAAATATTGCTGGGAGCAGGGGTCCGCAGAAGCGGAGATTGCTTCGCATCTGCGAAGGCGCAAATGCGATGAGTTGAGCGTAGAAGCGGTTGGCAGCGCAGAAACGATATTTTGGCGCGCACTTGTGAGTGCTCAGATGCGGGTATTGTACCGCAAGTGCAAAGGTAGGCCTCCAGTGCTTCTCCGCGGAAGCGTGATTTTAGTCGCAAAAGCGACGCCGCAGAAGCGGCTAATGTGTCACAGGTGCGAAAGTGCTGGGTAGAATGATAAATACAAGGGTTCGTGATTTTGGCTTCATTTTAACATTCCAAGCTCGGATTGAGGCGATTTTTAAAGCAAATGTTACCATATGAATTGGGCTAAGTGTTCTCTACTAGGTTTTGGTTATATTTCATGAATCTGCCTTCGTTTATGGTAATTGGATTGTGAATTTAAAGAGGAAATTGAGGGTTCTGGCCTAAAGTTTCATAATATGAATTTTTGAGTTTTGAACATCGAATTGGAGTCAGATTTGAGTGAAACTAGTATGGTTAGACTCGTAATTGAATGGGTTGTCAGATTTGTTGGGTTCCGAGGTACGGGCCTAGGTATGATTTTTGGCCGGTTTTGGGTTTTGATTAAGGATTCGATCTTTATCATTTGGAATTGTTTCCTTGGGCTTTATTTGATGTATTTGAGTTGCTTTAGGCTAGTTTTGAGCCATTCGGAGGTCACTACAATCATGATGTCATCTTTGGATCATTGCTTGGCTTGCTCGGCATTGGTATTGGCTCGTTCGAGGCAAGTAACTCTTCTAAACTTTGTGCTGAAGGTATGAAATCTCGCAATACGTGTTATGTGATAGGTATTGGGGTGGCGCACATGCTAGGTGACGGGCGTGTGGGCGTGTACCATGTGAATTGGGACTCTGTTGCTTCTATGGCACTGTATGGTGGTCCTACATTGTTGATATCCATTTTTCCACCATGTGATAAAGTAGTTAAGCTATCAATCATGTTAGATATCATGTTTAGGCATTATGTTGATACTGTTTGGACCCATAGTGGTCGTTTCTTATTTTCATCTCACTGATTTCTTTGATATGTCGTACTCAGACATATCCATGCATTCATACCATAACTCATTCTCACATATTATTTATTGATGCATCATATCATTGTTGTCGGGCTAGTTTCATGACATTGTGAGCCCGTGCGTGAGACTGGAGAGATTGATGACTGAGTGAGGCCGATGGCCTGAGTGAGAGTGATAATTTGAGATCGGGCTGCACGCCGCAACATATTATATTGATTATATTTTATGGGATCGGGCTGCACGCTGCAGCAATATACTGATTATATTTTATGGGATCAGATTACACGCCGTAGCAATATATTGATTACATTTTTTGGGATCGAGCTGCACGCCGTAAAGATATAGCGCTTGGGCTAAAGGAGCCCCTCCGGAGTTTTCACACCCGCAGTGAGCACAGTCGACTATATATATGTGGATCGGGCTGCACGCCCAGCGGGTATTGTACAACGCTGAGTGATTGAGTGTGCTGAGCATTGAGCATAGTGAGAGAGGATGCGAGACAGTGAGATTGAATACTATAAGAGTGTGAGTACATGAGCTCATCATCGAGATGCATTGCATTTGATATGCGTACTTGAGATACATCTCCTTCTGCTACCCAATTTTGGGACATTTCTGATTTTACGTGTATCTTGACATGTAGGTATAGAGACGTACTTTCCTCATGCTATCGGAAAATGAAACATCTTACTTATTGTTGAAAAGATTTTTGGAAAAAATCATAGTTTTCAAACTTACTCGTATTTTGGCATATTCGGTAAAAGATTTGAGTTTTTACAGAGATACTTGAAAAGCATGCCCATTTTTCTAGAACTGTGAACGAGCTGAGCATATTACTTCTGAGATACCTCTTTTATTACATGTATTATGCTATTATGAACTGTTGTGGAATATTGGTATTGTACCCGACCTTGTGTTAGCTCGTCACTACTGTCAACCTAAGGTTCGGTTTGTTACTTACTGAGTAAATGTGGTCGGTTGTACTCATACTACACTTCTTCACCCTGTGTGTAGATGTTGGCTATTGATATTGCTATGTTCGATGGGAGCTGGATTGAAGATGTACCTGCGTCCCGGTTGTAGCTGCCTCTTGTTCATGGTAGCCTTAGATCTAAAAAACTCTGTTTATGTACATTTCAAAGAAACTATGTATTTATTTTATTTCAGCTTTGTAAAGTTTATTCTTAGAAGCTCATGATTTGTACTACCTGTCCTTGGAAAATGTATAAGATACAGTAAATTACTTTCGTTTAATTGTATTGTTAATATCATTGGAATTGGATAGTTACTAGTTGGCTTACCTAGCGGGTTGGGTTAGGTGTCATCACGACTAGTGGATTTGGGGTCGTGGCAAGTTAGTATCAGAGCTCTAGGTTCATAGGTTCTACAAAACATAAGCAAGTGTCTAGTAGAGTCTTGCGGATCGGTATGATGACGTCCATACCTATATTCGAGAGGCTACAGGACATTTAGGATATACTTCACATCTTTCTTTCCTTATCGTGCGACATTGATTCAGCTTGAAGCGTGACCCTTTGAATTCCTTCCACGCATTCGTATGTGCACATAAGCGCTCGGTATCAGCTATGCAATGACGACTTGTGATTCCATGGTTGAGGTACGAGATGTGATTTTGGCATGCTGACGATAGGCTGGCCTGGAGGATTTGAGGCCGGGTTTTGATGGTAGCCTGAGCACGGAGATTTCGATTGAGTGAGCACGTACCTTTGGGACTTATATGTTTGTTGGTGTCCCTACTAGTGGAAGTTATGATAGGATGACTACGTGGTGAGTATGACGTGACTGCGAGATGTGTTCAGATTGTTTGAATGTGACGAGAAGAGTTTACTTGAGAGGTAGCAAGGACTATTGGGTGTTTGATTTCTGTCTTGATATGGCGTATGGTCTCGAGTTATGGGTGTGTTGAGGGATCTCTCATGTTATTTAGTGTTGGAGTGAAGTAGATTCTCATGTCTTGTTGATGAGTTCGGAATCAAGAAGATTAAGTGATTACGTAATAGTTATGATTGCGGAAGAGTATAGAGAGATGTCAGCTTGAGGCAAAGTAGGTGGGTTACCTCCGCTGGGTGTCCTGAGGTTGTGCGGTCCCTATGTTATTTGTGTAGAAAGTTCTCCTTTACCAGCGAATTATATGTGTTGCAATTTGAGTTTAGATCATTTGTGGAAGTTGGCTTCACCATCACGAGGATGAATGCGAGATTTGCAGATGATTTGAGGTACTGAATGGTTTGTGTTGCATGAACTGATGAAGGATTTAGTCGAATCTCACCACGATATAATGGCAGTAATAGAGTATGGGAATTATGAGTTATTGTGTGTTTTGTTCTATGGCTTTGAGCCAAGTAGGGGAGTCTGCTATCGACGAGCTGATTGCACGATTATGTGTTGTATTGGTTTCGGTTTGAGGTATACTGGTGAATCAGTTATAACTGCAAGGGTTAAGATTGAGGATGACTCGAGTAAGGGGATTTATAGATATGGGTTGTATTGCACTCTATAGGTATATGGAAATCATGGAATGATTGAGTGGTTAGTCGTGAAGGATGTAGTGTGCATGGAGTAGGAATTGCTCGGTTGCTTAGGAGTGTGGGTTACTCCCTTGGGTGTTGGTGTGCTAATGGGGCACAGGTCGTTCGGTCCGTTTGGTCGGTTTAATTGAGATTTGAGAAAAGTGGATGAATCTCGAAATGGTTCTAATGGATTCAAGATTTAAATGTAACGATTTGGAATTTTCAAGATTTGTATATGGCTAGAAACTGAGAGTTACATTGGACGGTGTCGAGATTTGTGGATTTCTATATCATTATGGACTATGCATTTCAGTATCAAGAAGGTGAAGGAAACAGGTTTAGGTTCACACAAGGTCTCTTTAAAGTGGGTGTCTCGGTTGTGGTGAATTTTGGTTAAGGATCGTGGTGTTCTAGCAAGGAGAAGTATCAATTTGAAGGTAATTTGGAAAGTACTTGGAGAAATAGGACAGCTTGGTAGTAGGTTGGATCAGCACAGTAATGGATATAATCGGTTCTTTGGGTACTTATGACGTGGCTAGCCTCTACAGGTGTTTCGTGGCAATGCTCTTGGGTTTTAACGACCTGTGTGGCTGGGTTGAGTTACAGAGATTCGGTTCTGATAGCTTGGTTATGTGCAAATGGGCTTCGAAGAGTTCTCAATGGTTTTTACCACGGTTCGAGGAGTATATTTCCTACTGGCGTGAGGAGCATGTGGTGTATAGTGAATTTCTCCTGGATGAAATCAAATGGAAGGTCCTTGGCTAATTGAGTATATAGTTGCTTGTGACTCGGAGTGGACTATGAAGTTCTCGTATTTTTCATATGATGGAATGGTATATACGGTGTGTTGAGTGGGATTGAGATTTATGTGAGCAAGATCACAGTTCAGTTTTGAAGGGAAGGTCATAAAATTCATAGGCAGCATGGACGGTTTCAGATGACTAGGTAAATGATATTACTGTTTGGTATGGCTTGATGAAAGTATACATTTCAGAAGAGGCAATGTGTTTTGATTTATGGATACTTCATTGGTATTGCAACACTCTCCTGGTTGATCGACTGCTGATATTCAAATTTTTCTATGTGGTATGGAAGAGTTTTAGAAGTATGTCTCGTGGGATGATCGTATATGAGAGACGTGTTAGGCATTCTGGCTGTGGAGTTGGGATCAGATATGGTGATTCGTGTGTTCTATAAATTTGGAGACTGGAGGTTCTTAGGAGCGGATTGTTTCATGGGTGTGGACTGTGAAGTTATGGCCGAAGCTAGCTAGATGATAGTATGTCTTATGATTCAGTCATTGTAGGCTTTCAGAGGTTTATTTATCTATTTGTGGGTGCCCGGAGTTGATTTGGGGGTCCATTGGTAGTCCTAATTAGGATGTGTTTTCTACACCGAGTTGGATTGGTTGGCTCCATAATGCTATTGTTGAGGGATGTGTCATTCGGTTGTTGCTGAGCTTATTTGTGTTCTGGAATTTTCTATGAGTTACTCTTCTATGCTACGAGTTGTGATTCGTTGGTTTCAGGCACACATGGTGCGATTCTATTGTGGTCTTATAGCGGAATATGAGCGAAATGAGTAATTGGGTATTGCATGATTGAGGGCGTATTGGTTATGTTCTTTCGGGTTTTGTGTGGCCTTGTGTCATTTGCTTCTCTGTGGTTATAGTAATGCACTTTGGGTACTCGATGTCGCATTTCGCGTGACTATTGATTATGAGCAGGGTGGCTCAAGGTATATGATATGGACCAACGTTTAGATGGAGTCGCGCATTACAACGGAGTTATGTTGAGGTATGGACCTTTGTGTTAAAGTCGGGTGATGGTTCTACGGTATGTGATAGGTTCTTAGCATTGCGTTGTGGTGGTACCCGTTGAGCTTGCGGGATGGTTCTCTTGATTGAGCCATTTTCGTTATTGAATACATTTGGATTGTTGCTTATTGGTGCATGGATTACACGGTTTGTGACTCTGAGTAGTATTGGTGTTACATGTCAGTAGAGTAGTTGGTATTCGATAAGATGGAGTCGTCGGATCTAGGATGGGTGCTATCGTGTTTGATTGCGGTATGTTTGGAAGGATAATATCAGAAGTCGGCTTATGAATTGGCTATAGTTCTTGTTGAAGGTGAGGGAGCTCCACGGCTTGTTGATTTGATGAATGATTATGAGTTTCTGCGTGTTCTTTCATTATCGGCAGTGTACGAAGGTTTTAGAATGAGGTCTTGTTAGGTATGAGGTTTATTACCGGGACTGGGTTGTTCTGAGCACTTACTGTGATCAGAGATTTTGTTATGGGTATTTGATTTATGTAGTATATCCTGTGATTGTAGCTTGGGTTATGGTTGCGGTTCGGTACAACTTGTTCAGACTTATACAACGTGTAGGTTGCGAGATTCAAATCTTATAAGAAATTTTGGATGCTGAAAAATTTGATTCTAAGGCTTATGGACTAGGTTGAATCGAGAAATTTCAGTTATGTTCTGTTATCGGACATATATGGGATAGGATGACGTGAGATCACCCCCGGGTACGTGCATGGTAAGGTTATATGACGGTTTCATAGTTTTGGGAACAACTCTTGGCATGTTCGAGGATGAACGCATGTTTAAGTGGGGGGTGAATGTAACGACCTGACCGGTCATTTTGAGCATTTGCACTTCGCTTGATAGTTTAAGGACATGAGTAGCTCCGTATGATGTATTATGATTTATGTGAATCGTCGGTTTTGGTGTTCAGGTTATTCGAAATCGGTTTGGAAGAATGAATTTCATTGTTGAAGCTTTAAGTTAAAAAAGTTAACCCAGTTTGGCTTTTTGTGAATTTGACCCCGGAACGGATTTTTGATGGTTCCATTAGGGCTGGATGGTGATTTTGGACATGGGCATATGCTCGGATTTGCATTTGGATGTTTCTATAAAGTTTCAACTCAAATTGGCGAAAATTAGAAAATTTGAAGGTTTGAAAAGTTCATAAGTTTGACCGGAAGTTGACTTTGAGGTCATCGGATTCAGATTGTGGTTCCGGGAATTGTAATAGCTTCGTCATGTCATTTGCGATTTGTGTTCAAAATTTGGGTTCATTTCGGGATGATTTGATATGTTTCGATGCAAGTTTTGGAAATTGAAAGTTCAAAGTTCATAGATTTCGATTTGAGGTGTGATTTATCGTTTCGATGTTTTTATGTGTGTTTTAAGGCCTCGAATAGGTCCGTGTTATGTTATGTGACTTGTAGGTATGTTTGGATGGGGTCCCGAGGGGTTCGAGCGTGTTTCTGATTGATTTCGGATCATTTTCTTCAATGTTACTGTTATTGGTTCGGGTGTGACCGCACCTGCGGCTGGTTTGCACAGGTGCGATGGTCACAGAAGCGACGAAGGGGTCACAGGAGTGGAAATATTGCTGGGAGCAGGGGTCCACAGAAGCGGAGATTGCTTCGCATCTGTGAAGGCGCAGATGCGGTGAGTTGAGCGCAGAATCAGTTGGCAGCGCAGAAACGATATTTAGGCGCGCACTTGTGAGTGCGTAGATGCGGGTATTTTACCGCAGGTGCGAAGGTAGGCCTCCAGTGCCTCCACAGAAGCGTGATTTTGGTTGCAAAAGCGACGCCGCAGAAGCTGCTAATGTGTCACAGGTGCGAAAGTGATGGGCAGAATGATAAATACAAGGGTTCGCGATTTTGGCTTCATTTTAACATTCCAAGCTCGGATTGAGGCGATTTTTAAAGAAAATGTTACCATATGAATTGGAGTAAGTGTTCTCTACTTGGGTTTGGTTATATTTCATGAATCTACCTTCGTTTTTGGTAATTGGATTGTGAATTTAAAGAGGAAATTGGGGGTTTTGGACTAAAGTTTCATAATATGAATTTTTGAGTTTTGAACATCGAATTGGATTCGGATTTGACTGAAACTAGTATGGTTGGACTCGTAATTATATGGGTTGTCAGATTTTGTGAGATTTGTTGGGTTTTGAGATGCGGGCCCAGGTATGATATTTGGCCGGTTTTGGGTTTTGATTAATGATTCGATCTTTATCGTTTGGAATTGTTTCCTTGGACTTTATTTGATGTATTTGCGTTGCTTTTGGCTAGTTTTGAGCCGTTCAGAGGTCGCTACGTGCGTGATGTCATCTTTGGAGCATCGATTGGCTTGCTCGGCATTGGTATTGGCTCGTTCGAGGTAAGTAACGCTTCTAAATTTAGTGATGAGGGTATGAAACCCCGCAATACGTGTTATGTGATTGGTATTGAGGTGACGCACATGCTAGGTGACGGGCGTGTGGGCGTGCACCATGTGAATTGGGACTCTGTTTCTTCTATGGCACTGTATGGTGGTTCTACATTGTTGATATCCATGTTTTCACCATGTGATAAAGTAGTTAAGCTGTCAATCATGCTAGATATCATGTATAGTCATTATGCCGATACTGTTTGGACCCATAGTGGTCGTTTCTTATTGTCATCTCACTGATTTCCTTGATATTTCATACTCAGTCATATCCATGCATTCATACCATAATTCAGTCTCACATATTATTTATTGATACATCATATCATTATTGTCGGGCTAGTTTCATGACATTGTGAGCCCGTAAGTGAGACTAGAGAGACTGATGACTGAGTGAGGCCGAGGGCCTGAGTGAGAGTGATATTTTGGGATCGGGCCGCATGTTGTAGCATATTATATTGATTTTATTTATGGGATCAGGCTGCACGCCATAGCGATATACTGATTATATTTTATGGGATCGGGTTGCACGCCGCAGCGATATATTGGTTACATTTTTTGGGATCGGGCTACACGCCGCAGCGATATAACGCTTGGGCTGAAGGAGCCCCTCCGGAGTCTGCACACCCCAAGTGAGCGCAGTCAACTATATATATGTGGATTGGGCTGCACGCCGTAGCGGGTATTGTACAACGCTGAGTGATTAAGTGTGATGAGCATTGAGCATATTGAGAGAGGATGCGAGACAGTGAGATTGCGTACTATGAGAATGTGAGTACATGAGCTCATCATCGAGATGCATTGCATTTGATATGCGTACTTGAGATGCATCTCCTTCTGCTACCCAGTTTTGGGACATTTATGATTTTACTTGTATCTTGACATGTAGGCATAGAGACGTACTTTCTTCATGCTATCTGAAAATGAAACATCTTACTTATTGTTGAAAGGAATTTTGGGAAAAATCACAGTTTTCAAACTTACTCGTATTTTGGCATATTCTGTAAAAGATTTGAGTTTTCACTGAGATACTTGAAAAGCATGCCCATTTTTCTAGAACTGTGAACGAGCTGAGCATCTTACTTCTGAGATACCTCTTTTATTACCTGTATTATGCTATTATGAACTATTGTGGAATATTGGTATTGTACCCGACCTTGTGTTAGCTCGTCACTACTGTCAACCTAAGGTTAGGTTTGTTACTTACTGAGTACATGTGCTCGGTTGTACTTATACTATACTTCTGCACCTTGTGTATAGATGTTGGCTATTGATATTGCTATGTTCGATGGGAGCTGGATTGAAGATGTACCTGTTGGCTTACCTAGCGGGTTGGGTTAGGTGCCATCACGACTAGTGGATTTGTGGTCGTGATAGATCTCAATGGTAATGGTAGTGTATTTAATCAGAGAAATATTTCTATCATTAGATTAAAATGCAATTTGTGCAAATCGCATGATAGAATTAAGAAGATATCTTAGCTAATAGAAATGAATAGGTTGATCAACTAAATAAAAGATTGATTGCAAAATTTTATAGTAAAAACAATTTTTTTCCTATTTTTGACTCAGCAAAAAATGATACTAATAATTACTACTAAGAAAAATACTTAAATACTTTAATACCAAATAACCTTCTACCATACATGTTTGTTGTCAAGTTTATTATTTCTTATACGTCGAATAGCTTATGTAATAACACACAGATAGTATATAGAAGTTTTGACAATAACGTCATACATGCAAAAATTATGATATTGGTCAATGTGCTTCTAAGTATATTCTTATCCCTGAATTCAACTTTCGTCTTCCGAAACTAAGGAACATCCTTTTAAATTTTTCTGAAAATAATTTTTAGTATGTTTATATTTTGCAAATATAATAAATAAAGACAAGGATAAACATCCTAAATATTGGACTATATTTACCGCAATATAATTTCTTGCACGAACAATTGTATGTTGCACTTTCAAGAGGGATATCAAGATCAATAACAAGAGTTCTGGTTAAAACAGAGCAACCAAAGCATTAGGAGGAAAAATACACAAAACAATATTGTCCACAAAGAAGTGTTCGTTAAGATACCATCACATTAAATACTTTTAAACTATAATACATAATTATCTAACTACCATGACAAAATTGATCATTTGTGTAAGTTTTGATGATGTCCTTTTATTTTAAATTCACGTATTATGGTAATGTAATAATATTTTTCGGCATTCAGATGATTGTTGTATTATTATACATAAAATTTCTTTTATTAATTAAATTTTATTGTTCCTTCATATAAATAAATGTTTAAATCATCACGTGCCATTATTAACGTGCAACACACGTTCATAGATACTAGTATTATTAATTAAATCTACCTCGGTGAATTATACTTAATACGGTCTAGGGGTTGTTTGGTTTGATGTATAATGGAGTAATATTTGCATTACTCATGCAACTTAGATTTTGTAACAATCCGACCGGTCGTTTTGAGCTCTAGCGCGTCGTCCGTCGGTTTGAGGCCTTGAGTAGCTTCACTTCAAGTTTTATAACTTGTACATCTGGTCGAAATTGAATTTCAGGAAGTTCGGAGTTGATTCAGATGGAAAATTATAGATTCTAAAGCTTTAAGTTGGAAGAGTTGACTAAAGTTTGACTTTTGAGTAAACAACCTCGGAATCGGGATTTGAATGTTCCAATAGGTTTCTATCATAATTTCGGACGTGGGCTGAGTATCGGGTCGTCTGGGAGCATTTCAGCGCTCATTATGGAAAGTTAACATTTTGAAAATTTAAGAATTTCTTAAGTTTGATTTGAAGTGGACTTTGGTGTTATCGATGTCCGTTTGAGTTTTTGAACCTTGGAATAGGTTCGTATTGTGATTTATGACTTGTGCGCAAAGTTTGGCGTCATTTCGGAAAGTTTAAGTGTGATTCAGACGCGTTCGGTGAAGTTTGAATGTTTGAGAGTTTAAAGAAAGGTTTTGATCGTCAATTCGTAATTTTGATGTTGTTTGACATGGTTTGAGGCTTCGACTAAGTCCATATCGTGCCTTGGGATGTGTTGGTATGCTTGGACGGGGTCCCAGGGGCCTCGGGTGTGAATTGAATTGGAAACGAATCACGTTTGGGCTTGGAAGCATTGCTGAGGCAGCTATGATCTTGTGCAATCGCACCTGTGTAGAAAGAGCCGCAGGTGCGAGACCGCAGAAGAGGCCCTGGTGTCGCAGAAACGATTGGGTTTGAGTTTGGTTGGATTCGCAGGTGCGGGGACCTTACCTCACCTGTGGGCGCGTAGATGCAGGCGGAGGAGCGCGGATGCAGAAGTGGTCTGGTTCTAGAAGATCGCAGGTGCAGATGTTGTAGCGGCAGGTGCGGTCGTGGGCGCGCAGGTGCGGAAGTCTGCTCGAGCAAGGGAGTCCGCAGATGCGGGTGGTTTCTGCAGAAGCTGATGCGCATCTGCGATTGAGGGCCAGCAGAAGTGGAAGCTGGTATCTTGGGGGAAAGCCGCATCTGCGAGGTAGCTTCTGCAGAAGCGGAGCCGCAGAAACGCAAGGAGTTCCGCAGATGCGGAAAATCGTCTGGGCAGAATATATATGCTAGCCAATACGAGATTTGCTCATTTCATTTCTTTTTTCTCTCTTGGAACCGACTTTGGGGCGATTTTGGAGAGCTATATCATCCACCTCTTGGGGGTAAGTATTTCTAAACCACTTTTGATTATATTTCATGAACATATACGGAAGTTTAACATGGAAATTAGTATAAATTGGGGAATTTTGAAAGAAACTTAGAATTTGGTATTTTGGACTTTCAACCACGAAATTGGGAATGGAATTGGGAATAAATTATATTTTTGAGCTCGTAATGTTATGGGTAATGTATATCTTTGAAATATTTCGGAATCCGAGCACGTGGGCCTGAGAGATGACTTTATTGACTTTTCGAGCGGAGTTGGAAATTGTTATAAATTGTTAAATTGTAAGCATTGGAGTATATTTTGATTGATTTGCACGTTGTTTGACTAGTTTTGGAATGTTTGGCTTGGAGTTGAGTGTTAGAGTGGCATTGGAGCCGGTTATGGAACTTCGGAGCGAGGTAAGTCTCATGTATAACCTTGTGAGGGGGAAACTACCCCCTAGGTGATGTAATTGTTATATGATACTAGTTGTGGGTGCTATGTACGCACGAGGTGACGAGAGTCCGTACACAGCTAAAGCATGTTTATGTCCGAGTAGACTTAGGACCTTATCATGTAATATTTGAATTATTTGAGCTCATTCTGCTGGCTTAATTAATTAAAGTTATAATTGAAATTGATTTAGAAATAAATATATGTATACTAGGCCGAGCCTTATCACTTTGAGTTGTGGGCGAGTTATTTGAGAAACGTTAAAGATTATATTCACTTTGTGCTCATGTACTGTATTGTAAGTACGTATCTCATAATTCGGTAACTTCCTTTATTTCTTGTAGAGCGGGCCGAACGCCTCCTCAATATAATAGATGCATATATGGTTCATGTCGCTCGACCCTCGGCAGTGTACACACTATTCTGGATCGGGCCGAACGATCTCGACATAATCGTGCGTTATATCGCTGGTAGTCCGAACGCTCACGAGATTATCTTTCCACTGATGCCCATCATTTTATATGGTATTCCTTATGCATTTGATATTGGCACTTGGCATTTTTCTGAGCCGTTAAGGTAGAATACAAGGTTGAGAAACTCATACTTTAAAAGAAATATTTGGAAGATTATGTGACTTACAAATTTACCCCATTATTGCTGTGTGCTTTCTATCTGCTTATGATTTATTATATTACTTTATTGGACCTCTAGTAAGTGTCGATGTCGACCCCTCGTCACTACTTCTCCGGAGTTAGGCTAGATACTTACTGGGTACGCATTGATTTACGTACTCATACTGCACTTCTGCACTAAACGTGCAGGATCTGACAGGTCATTTGGTGATCATCTTGGCACGTAGTTGCACCTGTTGAGGGGACTTCATGTGAGCTGCATTCCTGGCTATGCATCGCAGTCCACAGAGTCTCCATCGTATTATTTATTCCATCATGTCTTATTAACATTCTGGACAGATGTTTTATTATTGTACTCCTTAGAAAATGCTCATACACTTGTGATACCGGATTTTGGGGTTATACTAGTTGATGCTCACAGTTTCGTATATTATTATCGCCTTTCATTTCTTTTATAAATTACAAATGTTGTACGCTCCCGTGGATTTAGAAGTGTAAGTCTCTTTCCTTATTAAAATCTATGATTTCGAAAGTAATAAAATGAGTAATTAAATTGATAAATCATCGCTGGTTTGCCTGACAGCGACGTTAGGCGTCATCACGACCTATAGTGGATTTTGGGTGGCAGATTTCTGGTATATGATTCTTCATAATAACTAATATAACTTTCATGCAATTAATAGCGTTAAATCAANTGGTTTTCAATACTGAATTAAATCAAAATAAATTTGCGGATTTTTAATTAATACAGAAAATTAAATAGTATTGTATTACTAATCTGATATGACTTAGACGGAATATGTGGATTATTTTATATGAGATAAAATGAGGAATAAAAATGAGTTGTGGATAAAGGTATCTAAAGACAAAAATATCCTTAAATTAGACAATCACCACCTTACAATCCATATATTACTATTCAGCATATAACAACAATTCATGTTTCATTATTGTCGCGGGGCCAAATTGGGTAAATGTTTTGCATCTAACTTGACACCGCGCGGCAGCAACCTGACACTCAAGTTACTCAGCCTTTTCCAACACTTAGCCAACTTTTCATCAAGTTTGGCTTCCCACGAGATTTTGCAGCAACATAAAGAGAACACCAACAGTTACGAAAAAAACCCAACCTTTGTATTAATCACAAAATATACAAAGGACCTCTCTTTGCCATGAACAGAATCCGTTCACAGCCCACTTCGTCCGGCCAAGATCATAAATAGATCTTGTCACACTACGACCTGCCAACGCTCCAGCCTTAGTCCACTTTCAGAAACACTTAGAAACCCTCACGTTTCCCTCTTGGTTCCCATTTTGCTATGAACACAAGTCGTTCATAACTACTAAGACCTACCCATGCCCAGCCTTAGCCCACTTTTGAAAACACTTAGAAACCCTCACGTTTCTCTCTTGTTTTCCCACTTTGCAAAGATCACAAGTCGATCTTTGCACACTAAGACCTGCCCAAAGCCTAGCCTTAGCCCCCGTTTTGAAACACTTAGAAAGAATCACCTTCCTAACTTGTTTTCGTTTCTTTGCTATGAACACAAGTCGTTCATAGCCCACTTAGTCAAGATCACAAGCCGATCTTGACACCCTAAGACCTGCCCATGCCCAGCCTTAGTACCACTTCATCTTCGTCTTGGAGACCCTCTTCTTCATTTGAAGACCCTCTCCTTCTGCTCAAGACTTAGCCTTGATCTTAGTCTTGATCTAAGACTATCTCAGTCTTGATGCCCCTTCATCACGAAATGCCCCCATATATATAGATATAGGGACTTCCACTGGCAGATTTGAAGGGACAACATACAAAGGGGCAATTCCGTCATTATGCTTTGTCCAGTCAAAGCACTAATAAGCACTTAACCATTTAATGGGGCACTTACTCATGACATGTCCCTCTTCAGCACTTATTTCTGTTTGTGGAGCACTCCGCCTTCATGGTGGAACACTCAGCTCTTCTGGTGGAGCACTTAGCCCACTGGTGGAGCACTGGTCCCACCTCCCACTGAACCAAGCCTTTACACACAATATTGCTAAATTTGATCCTATCTTGTAGTTGACATCCCCCAACTACATAGGCCATTATTTTACACGAAATGACATTAGCTACAAGCACTAAACAGACATGGATACAAGTCATTACAAAAATACAACGGCCCACTGCTTTGGCATGTGCACTACATGTGCCCTTTTTCTTGGTCAGCTTTTGCACGCCCTAAGTGTGGCATTGCGCCCAGCCTTGGCTGATTCTGACATTGCTCCGCGCCAATGTCTCGTCCGCAACCTGCTGTTCATGATTTTACCGCACACGCCCGATACTTGTCGGCCGCACATTGCCTTAGCTGCATTTCTGCCTTGTCTTTGTCAACACTTGTTTCATCCGTGCCATTGCTTGTCTTTTGTCTCACATAGCTTTGCCTTAGCTATTGAAACACTTTTCCATCATTCCATGCCTCCGTGATTTAGCTTAGCTTGTACTTGGCGCTCCCACAACTTGAACTGCCCGTACATTTGTCTTTGGCGCACATGCCGCTTCATGCCGCCCAAACTTGCCCGCACTGCCTCATCAAGCCTTTGCCAAGCCCGTCTTGCCTATCTCAAGACCTTGGCCAATACTTGTTCTCATGACAATGTTTCTCGTCCATTGTCCTGCATGATAGTTTTGCTCCCGCATAGGCCAACAGCAAGGCCATCACGCCCCAATCCTTGCCACAGCCGCGCCACGTCCGATTGTCAAAGAATCAGGCCCTAACAAATCACTTGCACCCTTTGAAATCGACTTCCTCGTTGAGCCGACTTAATGGATCTGCCCCAAGGAGTTATTGACAGACAACGTCCTTGTTGCTCCATTCCACAAGAGAGTTTCTCGGGCTTTGACACTTCTTGCTCTCACGAACTGTTCCACCCTTGGCGCAATTTAGCATTTTTGCCACAAGCCATGTGCTCAAACAACAACATTCCGTCTGCTACTGATCGTCTTACCACTGCCATGAATCTTGCTCTGCTCCGATACTCGTCTATCAAAGCAGTTATGCTAGGCACTCTACTTCACTCTGATACTAGTTGTATCAGAGTAATTCCGTCTCAGCTCTGATACCAATTGTCGTGGGGCCAAATTGGGTCAATTTTTCGCAACTAACTTGACATCGCGCGGCAACAACCTGACACTCAAGTTACTCAGCCTTTTCCAACACTTAGCCAACTTTTCATCAAGTTTGGCTTCCCACGAGAATTTGCAGCAACATAAAGAGAACATCAACAGTTACAGGAAAAACCCAACCTTTGTATTAATCACAAAATATACAAAGGACCTCTCTTTTCCATGAACACAATCCGTTCACAGCCCACTTTGTCCGGCCAAGATCATAAATAGATCTTGTCACACTAAGACCTGCCAACGCTCCAGGCTTAGTCCACTTTCGGAAACACTTAGAAACCTTCACGTTTCCCTCTTGGTTCCTATTTTGCTATGAACACAAGTCGTTCATAACTACTAAGACCTGCCCATGCCCAGCCTTAGCCCACTTTTGAAAACACTTAGAAACCCTCACGTTTCTCTCTTGTTTTCCCACTTTGCAAAGATCACAAGTCGATCTTTGCACACTAAGACCTGCCCAAAGCCTTGCCTAAGCCCCTGTTTTGAAACACTTAGAAAGAATCACCTTCCTAACTTGTTTCCGTTTCTTTGATATGAACACAAGTTGTTCATAGCCCACTTAGTCAAGATCACAAGCCGATCTTGACACCCTAAGACCTGCCCATGCCTAGCCTTAGTACCACTTCGTCTTCGTCCTGGAGACCCTCTTCTTCATTTGAAGACCCTCTCCTTCTGCTCAAGACTTAGCCTTGATCTTAGTCTTGATCTAAGACTATCTCAGTCTTGATGCCCCTTCATCACGAAATGCCCCCATATATATAGATATAGGGGCTTCCACTGGCAGATTTAAAGGGACAACATACAAAGGGGCAATTCCGTCATTGTGCTTTGCCTAATCAAAGCACTAATAAGTACTTAGCCATTTAATGGGGTACTTACCCATGAAATGGCCCTCTTCAGTACTTATTTCTGTTTGTGGAGCACTCAGCCTTCATGGTGGAACACTCAGCTCTTCTGGTGGAGCTCTTAGCCCACTGGTGGAGCACTGGTCCCACCTCCCACTGAACCAAGCCTTTACATACAGCATTGCTAAATCTGATCCTATCTTGTAGTTGACATTTTCCAACTACATAGGCCATTATTTTACACGAAATGACATTAGCTACAACCACTAAATAGATATGGATAAAGTCATTACAAAAATACAACGGCCCATTGCTTTGGCATGTGCACTACATGTGTCCTTTTTCTTGGTCAGCTTTTGCACGCCCCAAGTCTGGTATTGTGCCCAGCCTTGGCTGATTCTGACATTGCTCCGCGCCAATGTCTCGTCCGCAACCTGTTGACCATGATTTTACCGTACACGCCCGATACCTGTCGGCCACACATTGCCTTAGCTGCATTTCTGCCTTGTCTTTGTCAACACTTGTTTCATCCGTGCCATTGCTTGTCTTTTGTCTCACATAGCTTTGCCTTAGCTATTGAAACCCTTTGGCATCATTCCGTGCCTCCGTGATTTAGCTTAGCTTGTACTTGGCGCTTCCACAACTTGAACTGCCCGTACCTTTGTTTTTGGCGCGCATGCCGCCCAAACTTGCCCGCACTGCCTCATCAAGCCTTTGCCAAGCCCGTCTTGCCTGTCTCAAGACCTTGGCCAATACTTGTTCTCATGACAATGTTTCTCGTCCATTGTCCCGCATGATC
>AWOL01S0032555.1:60217-95923 GCA_000715115.1 Nicotiana otophora
GGCCACACATTGCCTTAGCTGCATTTCTGCCTTGTCTTTGTCAACACTTGTTTCATCCGTGCCATTGCTTGTCTTTTGTCTCACATAGCTTTGCCTTAGCTATTGAAACCCTTTGGCATCATTCCGTGCCTCCGTGATTTAGCTTAGCTTGTACTTGGCGCTTCCACAACTTGAACTGCCCGTACCTTTGTTTTTGGCGCGCATGCCGCCCAAACTTGCCCGCACTGCCTCATCAAGCCTTTGCCAAGCCCGTCTTGCCTGTCTCAAGACCTTGGCCAATACTTGTTCTCATGACAATGTTTCTCGTCCATTGTCCTGCATGATTGTTTTGCTCCCGCATAGGCCAACAACAAGACCATCACGCCCCAATCTTTGCCACAGTCGCGCCACGTCCGATTGTCAAAGAATCAGGCCCTAACAATTATCCACTGCATCATAATTCTTGTATAATATGCATCACATAAGCAATTATGTTGTATGTAGTCCCTAAACCAAATGTCCCTTAGAGTTAGAGTTTAAGTTCTATGATAGTATAAAAAATACTTACACAATCATATACTTTTAAGATAATTACAGGTAAATACTATTCATCCTTAATCAAAAGTCTCGGGTTCATGTTTTGAGAATAGAGTCGCATTTGGGAGGGAATACTTTACCCCAAAATCTGACTTCTTGGCATAAATTCTAATTAGTCGGGCCCCAAAATAATTACTTAACAACATGTGAGGAAAAAAGAGAAGATTATTATAGGGAAAACTATATATATGGCCATAGGAGCAACCATGCAGGCATGTATTGCGGCTCATTTTCCTCCAATTTTGGGGTTGTCCAAAACTCATTCCTAATTCATCATTATGATAGTTATACTAAGAATCTTCCCAATTCTCCATCTATCTCTCTTCCTGAACCAGACATGGATTCCATTTACTCCTCTTCTTGGCCCCCATAAAATCAAAAAAGAAAAAGAAAAAAAAAACATCCATTCCCTTGTGTTGGTCCAAGAACCAAATTTATGTACAAGTTTCTTGGACCAATTTTGCTAGCACTTGGAAATATATTGAACAAGGTTTGACAGAGTGATCATTTAACGAATTAAAAAAGTGATCAAAAGGGAGGCATACCTGTTATCATTTCTGAAATTTATGGTCTGCCTTCCAATCAATAGCAAGTTGATTTGGATCTTTATGTTCAATTTGAATGGTACTTCCTTCCTCAATTTTAATCTTGTGGCTTTTCCTTATCATTGTTTTGATGTTAGGTCTCTATTTGGTTAAAAAATCCACATTGAAATGGAATCAAGATTGTCTTGAATTTGCTAATATGGTGTTGGGATTTCATGCTATGTGCATGGACAATGGTAGCTCAAGGGGAAGAACAAGTAAAGCCTTTGCTCTAGGCCCCTAAATTTTGGGGCCCAAAAAACATTTTTAGTTATGAATTCTCTATCTTATTTTCGCTTAGACAATATTTAAGTTTATAGAAAAAATAAAAGTACAAGCTCCTTATAAATATAGAAAGCTGTCTATATTTTAACTATAGAAATTTGTTAGAACTTTGAATTAAGCTATTCAAATCTTCATATTAGTAAAAATATTTTTTATACAAAGATCCAAGGTAATACATTGTAAGTAGGTAGCTAGCATCTTATTAAACTAATGTAAATAATAATATTATATTTTGTAAGATAACTACACTATAAACAAAAGAAGGCCTTTAGGCCACGAGTACGGATGTAAGGTTACTTTTATAAAAATAGAAAAGAAAAATTGTATGTGTGTAGAAATGCGTGGATGAGACTTTGGGTTTTTTATTTATCTATTTGCAAGCTCATGCTGGAACACTACCACAATTAAAATTTCTCGTTCACCATCGTATCCTAAAGTGGACAAGCAACATCTATGGCGAATTTTTGTGTGGATGGTTGATATGTTATTCCCCTTGTCAAATTGTATTTACTCTTATGGTTTGTAACAAGCGGAAAGGGATTGTTTTTGGTCATATCTGTTTATCTTTTTAATTCAATACACCTTATATCTTCTAATTAGAGTTAATCAAGTTGTTTGAAATTCTGCAGCTTGTAGCTTAATAAGTAAAATTACTAATGGAAAATTATAACTTGATTAACATATTCAAATTCATGGGATGGCCATAATTTCTCATAATAGTAGACATAATAATCATCGTTTTAGCTGCAAGCTATAGGTATAACTACCACTTTGGTGCTCACTCTCTAGCATTTGTTTTACTGGACAGGTTTCGCGTGCTCGCTGCTTATAAAAGTCAATTTTGAGATTGCAAATTAATCATTTGATATGTTCTAAACCTTTTTTTTGTAATTACTTCCTATTTTTTAATGTTTTGACTAGTTGTACATTGTAGCTTCATGGCATTCAGTTTTCAGTGTAATTAAAAGCCGTCGCTTAAAGCAATAAAGTGATGCAAAGCAAAGAATTATTGCTTCATGGGCGAAGCCATGCATTTCAGTAAACTTCAATGACGCCCAAATTGATCCCAACGAGACATGGTCAATAATCTGAATCTGAACCATGAGGAATTGGATTAATATCCTCGATTTTGTATATTGGATCTCGAATTTAGAAGTGTGAACTTCATTTCTATCTTTTCTCTTCAAGCCTCATGGAATTTGCCGCTTTTTGCGCTTGTAAAAACATTGTATAATTCCCTGTCTCAATCAATGAAAAGGTATCTTAAACGCGGATCCAGGATTTAAATTCTATGAGTTTAACCTTTAAGATTTTTTTAACATTCAACCCATAGTATCATTAAACTTATAGGTTTAGACCTACCATTTATGGCAATATTAGTCTTTTCAAACATAGGTTTATGCTCCGCCTTGAAAGTATTGGGTTCAGATGAACCCGACGCCAGTGCTCTATATCCACCCCTACTTAAACGAATGGTTTACATCTTATGCAGGTATTGCATTTGGATTTAAGATTAGAACAAAGAAATGGGGCCAAGATTGTCAAAACAGGGTTTCAGGAAGCCTGTTAATCTGAGTATCACGGATCTCCATCATAATCTGATAAACTATCTGTCAAGAAGTTTGTACATACGTAACTTGGTGTCGAAACAAAGAAGGCGAATGCTTGTTGGCGGGTATGATCTTGACATGACTTATATATCAGATCGAATTTTAGCAATGTCATTTCCTGCAGAACACGTGCGAGCAATGTTTCGCAACCCTCTGTGGCAGGTTAAGTCTGTACTGGATTTGAGACATGCAGGACATTATAAGGTTAGTACATAGCTCACTTTACCATTAAACCTATTTTCTTTCCCTTTTGTGCTTAGCATTATTAAAAGTCATAGTTTCATCGCTTAAAGCATTTGACGGATGCAAACCGAGGGGTTATTCCTTCATCAGCGAAGGCATGCACTTTAGAGAAGTGTGCACGCTTCAAACAGTAATGCGCCAAGTGATCCAAACAAGAAGTGGTTTGGTTCTTTGAATCTCAATTTTTAGGATTTGGATTAATATCCACGTTGTTTTATATTGGATGCTGAAATTGGTTATATTAGTTGGCATACAATTACTATAGTACTAAATTCATATGTTTTTTTGAAGTTTCCATAGACTATGTGCACTTTAATGAAGCATGTATTTCATATCATGCTTTATGCTTCAAGCCAATGGACCTCGCCTTTTGCTCTTACAAACACTGATATTGCTTCTATCTGTCATCTTAATTGTCTTCTAAACTCTAATCACCCAAGCAATTTTTATTTGGAACCTAAATAGTATACTGAATAACTGCATCGAAGAGAACATATCAGACACTAAGATTAACAGGTGACAGCTTGAGTTTAGATTACATGTTTACCTTGCACCTAAATGTGAATCTCATATTTTCAGAAATGTATACATTGATAGTAGCTTGTTTATTAACTAATGCACTAAACACATTTGCTCTCTCAGTCACATGTTGTTGCTTGTAGGTCTATAACTTATGTGTAGAGCAAGCTTATGATGCCTCACATTTTCATGGCCGTGTGGAGAGGTATCCGATGGATGATAATCATGTCCCTCCTCTCCAAATGATCAGAGAATTCTGTGAAGATGTGTACTCATGGCTGTCAAATGACCCCAAGAATATTGCTGTTATACATTGCATGGTATGCCTAACATCCTTTTCATTACTTCTCTTTCCGGCACATAATTTTTCTAATGAAGTATCTAAAAATTGCTATGTTGAGGGATATGGATGATGGTGTTGTGAATTTCAGAACATCTCTGACTTTTAAGTGTTTCTTTTAGGAGATGTGAAGATAGAATTTAGTTTATCCTATATTGAAATATAGTGTAATTAACTTTTCTTTTTTGACATCTGTAGGCAGGTAAAGGCCGAACTGGTTTAATGGTTTGCTCGTACCTAGTTTACACTGGCATGTCAGCTGAGGAGGCTCTTCGGTTGTATGCTGAGAAACGAACAACTAACAATGAAGGAGTAAGTTATACCAATCCTCTAATTATAACTGTTGACAATGGATCGTAAAGGAGGGAACCTGAAATATATAACATGGAGACTTTTCATTCAAAATGGACTACCAGATTCATATCCATATTTCAGCAAGACTGATTTCCATTATGTTAGGCAAACATTTAGCCAAACACAAACCTAAGAAAGTGCAATGTATGGCTGATTTTGAACTCTAAAGTATGTAAAAGGAACAGAGAATCTTCTGTCATGAAATTTGTTTTTAGTGCTAATAATACAGTAGAATAGGCAATAAAACATATTGAGGCATGTCTGTTTTTACCTCACGAAGCAAGAGAGGAGGGGATATATGAGATGTTAGTTTGTTTCTTGAAGTTCTGAAGGGAGACATACTTCATATAGTAAGGATAGTTCCTTTTCATTGCAAATCTTCAAGTTGTTCTTCTTCAAGTGATTACAACCCTGAGATTGTTTCCATATACAGGTATCGATTCCAAGCCAACGTAGGTATGTCAGATATTGGGAGCATGTACTTTCCTTCTCAAAGGTTGTTCCTCGTGGTCCTCCAATTGTCAAATTGCCCAAGTCATGTAAGAGAGAGCTCCGTCGCATTAGATTATATGACACTATAAACGTTGAATCCATCTTCTTCGTGGTATCCGAATTGCAAAGAGTAAGCCATCTTACTCATATAAGATTCTTTTGCAGCATCAATGATGACACAAAATTGCAAAATGCTGAATGGATAAGATGCCTATGCATGATTGGTTAAATAAAATTACGCTAAGATGAGTTTGTGTGACCATCTCATCTAAAAGCTTAAACTGTTAGAAAGAGCACATTTTTATTTACTTTAGTTATGTGTTTTACATGCCCTTTGACAAAATGCTGAAGATCAACAATGGTGATAGCTCATATCGAGCTCTAATGAATGAAGAAGAAAAGCATTCTTCATTGAGAAGCTTCGAGAGACAGATGAATTGGAAAATGATTCTTCACTACTCAAAAATATCTATGCAGTGTTTTATATATATGTAAATACCCTTACTAACTTATTGCAGTAATAGCCTAACTAATTTGCATAATTGGTCAATATAAAGAATAGCCTATATAGAATGTAAAGTAATTACAATGTGGCTAACTATTAAACAATCTCAACACCCCCTTTCAAGTTGGAGGTGGGGAACCCACAACCAACTTGCCAAGTAGAAGAGTATGCTTGTTGCCTGGCAGAGATTTGGTAAAGATGTCTGCAAGTTGTTCATGAGTAAGGATGTAATGTAGTGAAATCAGTCCATCTTGAAGCTTGTCTCGTACAAAATGGCAGTCCGCTTCTATGTGCTTGGTCCGCTCCTGAAAGACAGGATTCTTTGCAATGTGAAGTGCTGCTTGGCTATCACAGAAAATAGGTACAGGTAGAGATAGAGGTACTATGAGTTCCTCAAGCAGTCTTGTAAGCCAGACTAATTCCCCAACTACCTTTCTTACTGCTCTATACTCAGCTTCTGCTGAGGACAATGAAATAGTAGATTGCTTTTTGGATTTCCAACTAATGGGACTATCACCAAGTAGTACTATGTATCCACTGACTGACTTCCTGGTTTCAGGGCAAGCTTCCCAATCAGAGTCATAAAAGGCCCTTATCCTGTAGTCTTTGTTGTTGGACAAGAAAATCCCCAGAGATAAGCTTCCTTTCAAATACCTCAATACATGTATTGCTGCCCTTAGGTGAGTATCACTAGGATTCTGCATATATTGGCTTAAGTGTTGAACACTATAGGCAATATCAGGCCTAGTCCCTGTAAGGAAATTCAATTTCCCAACTAGTTTCCTATAATGGCCAGGGTCTGAAAGGGATATTCCTTCATCTGCTTTCAACTTTACTATTGAATCAAAAAGGTGAAGTCATAGTTGTACATCCTATACAGTCAAATTCTTTGAGAAGATCTTGAGTGTACTTTATTTGTGTAATCAGAACTCCATCACTCTTATAGAGTATCTCTAATCTTAGAAAGTAATGCAGTCTCCCTAGATCCTTTATTTTGAAAGTTTCATTGAGGAACTTCTTTAAGCTGGTAATCTCTTCTAAGTGAGCTCCTGTGATAATAACATCATCCACATATACATCTACAAAGGTTACTGAATTCCTTTGCCTTTATAAAATAAGGAGTAATCAAACATGGAATGTGTATACCCTCTAGAACAAAGGACTTCTGTCAGCTTAGCCTACCATTGTCTACTAGCTTGTTTCAATCCATACAAGGATTTATTCAACTTGCATATCATTCCAGGTTGTTCTATAAATAGACCTGGTGGTGTCTCCATGTATACTTTTTCATGTAAATTACCATGAAGAAAAGCATTGTTCACATTTAATTGAAATATTTCTCATCCCTTCTTAACTGCTACCCCAATCAGAACCCTTACTGTTGTCATCTTTACAACAGGTGAGAAGGTTTCAGTGTAATCCACTCCAGCATGTTGAGTATAATCCTTCACTACTAGTCTAGCTTTGAACCTCTCTACACTCTCATCTATCTTGTGCTTTATCTTATACACCCATTTAGATCCTATGGCCCTCTTTCCAGCTGGAAGTAGCACTAAATCCCAGGTGTTATTGGTATACAATGCCTCAAATTCTTGAGTCATTGCTGTTTGCCATGCAGGCACATCAGCTGCTTCCTCATATGAGGCAGGTTCACAATCTTGTGAAACATTCTTCATCAAATGTTGACTATCAGTGGCCAGGGCTCTAATGTCAATGGGTTGTACTTTAGGAATAAAGGTATTGAAGGACAGAGAAGAAGTGCTTTGTTCATCTTGAGATGAGTTATTCACAGGTTGTTTGGGTAGTGTACACACATAATCTTTCAAATATGTGGGTAGTTTCTGAGTTCTGGATGGTCTATTATTTTCTGGAGTTAAGATTGGAGTATGTTGGCTATAATCAGATGAACTAGCAGTACCAAGTGGGTTGTTTTGGTCTTGAAACTGTGGAGATGGGACATTATATTCATTTGTATCCTGGGCATTTTCAGAGTCTTGGTTCCCTGGTACAAGTGACGGCGACACCATATTGTGATTATGAGGTGATGTAATGGGAGATGCAATAGAGTCATTTGTGCTGGAATCAATTGGTGGTGCATGATTTTCTACATTCAAGTGTATTTGAGGTAGTGGAAAAGAAAAACCATCAAGATTAGGAAACTGATCATCAGAATTTGATTTTGAACTAAATGGAAAGATACTTTCATGAAACAATACATCTCTTGAAATGTGTATCCTTTTTGTGACAAAATTTAATACCTTGTAGCCTTTTGACCCAAAAGGGTATCCCAGGAATACATGTGGAGTTGATCTAGGTTCAAATTTATCCTTGTGTGTTTTGAGAGTGATTGGGAAGCAGAGGCAACCAAAACTCCTAAGATGTGAATAAAGTGGCTTTTTCTGGTAGAGCAGTTCATATGGACACTTTTTTTTATGGAGGACGATGGCAATGTGTTTATTAGGTATGTAGAGGCAAGTATGCATTCTCCCCAGTATTTCAAAGGTAGCTTGGATTGATATAGCAATGCCCTAGCTGTTTCAAGGAGATATTTGTGTTTTTTCTCTACTATCCCATTTTGTTGGGGTGTATAAGGACAAGTCTTTTGGTGTATGACTCCTTTACTTTGGAAAAACATGGTACTGGCAGCATTGAGAAACTCCAAACCATTATCTGTCCTAACTCTTTTGATGGCAGTTTGTAATTGATTTTCTACCATAACAACAAAGGCTTTGATAGTATATAAAGCATTACTCTTACAAGTGAGAAGATGTGTCCATGTGGACCTACTGTAATCATCTACAAGAGCAATGAAATGTTTGTAGCCATCATGGGTTGGAATGTGATAGGGGCCCCAGAGGTCCACATGTAACAGTTCAAAGATTTTAAGTATTTTTGTGGTACTTTGTGGAAAAGGAGATCTGCTCTGCCTGGCCATTGGACAGACAGGGCAGAAGAATGGTTATTTTTGTGCAAAGGTAGTTGGGATGGTTGAGATGCCCCTCATTTTGACAAAAAGTACATGACCTAATCTATTATGCCACAAAATGTCTACATTGCATTTCTCATAAGTAGATGCATTAGGAACAGGAACTGAATTACAAGATTCATGAGCATTGAAGGAAGGACAAGAAGAATCATTTGAAACATGACATTCATTATTGTTGTTTGAAACAGTCTTTCTTATAGTAGACTGCACTTTATTTCTGTTGTGTGTGGAAGTGGATGCACAAGGTATTGTGTGTGAGGTGTGTGTGAAAACAGTAGTGTCAAGTGCAGAAGGTAAAATTGAGTTACTTTTGCATGAGTTTGTACAATGAAAGTAAAGGTTGTCCTTCACTTCACCAATCTCCAGTGGCCTCTTCAGTGAAGGGCCTTGTAGAAGAAGACAAGAGAATTTTGTAAATACAACAATGCAATCTAGTTGCACAGTTAGGGAGTGAACAGAAATCAAGTTAAACTTGAAGCTGGGTACATAAAGTACTTTTCTCAGAATGAATTTTGGACTAAGGATCACATCACCAATGAGTGTCACCTTCACTTTGTATCCATTGGGCAAGGAAACTAAGCAGGGGTTGACTAAGGTTTTGACATTGCATAGTAATTTCTTATTGAAGATCATATGGTTTGTGGCCCCGGAATCAAGGATCCACTGATCAGCATTTGAATCAGAACATTCACGTAATTTATTATCATGCTCAATAGAAGAAGAACAAGTGACTGTACCTGCAAAGTTCACAGCTCCTCCAGTCAGCTTCATGTCTCCCGGCTTCTCCCCTGTGTTTCCTACTTGGAGCTTTTCCAGAATGTTGAGAAGTTGTCTATATTGCTCTTGACTCAGGTGATGCATAAGTCTTCCCTCTTCATGATGATCTCCTTCGACTTCTGAAGCATTAGGTCCATCATTTGGTGTTCCAAACACATTTGATACAAATCTTTTCCCTTTATTGTTGTTCCTATAGCTGGGATACCTTGAATTCTGAGGATACTCATAGAGTTTGAAGCACTTATCCTTACTATGTCCTGGCCTCTTACAGTAGTCACAGAACGGGCGAGGTTTGTTCAAAGTGTATCCTCCTCTATTTGCATTGTTTCCAGTATTATATCCATTTGTATTGTAATTTGTCCTAAAATTGTTGTTTCCTGTACTCGCATTAAGAGATGCAGATTCCATCACAAACTGACAGTGCGGTTTAACTTCCCTCTGTTTCTTCTCTTGAATTAGTATGGATAATGCTTGTGCAATGCTGGGAAGTGGATTCATCATCAAGATACTGCCTCTCACCACAGTGTACACCTCATTTAATCCCATTAAGAACTGAATCAATCTTTTATCTTGTTCTGCCTTGTGCATGTTTGCCTTAGCTCCACAAGTGCAGGTGCAATTACACTGAGCGTGTGCATTCAGGGTGTTAAGTTCTTCCCAAAGCTTTTGCATTTTGGTATAGTACCCAGTGATGTCAAGAGTTCCTTGGCTTAGATCACTGATTTTCTTTTGAAGCTGATACAATTTGGCACCGTTAGTTTGGTCATATCTATCTTCCAATTCCTGCCATAACTCCTTTGCATCCTTAACATACTGCAAACTATCAGCTAAATCTCTTGAAAGCGAGTTTTAAAACCGACTTTATTCTTCACCGATAATGCCCTAAGCACTCCTTTTCTCCAGGATCTATAACCAGTGCCGTCAAAAGCCGCCGGTACCAGTGTCGTTTCGGCGTTCTTTGTCGGATGCATGTACAGCGGGCTAGATGAATCTAGGGCTTCCTTGTCCGTTGCCATGATTCAAATGTAGAAATCGTCTTCCTATCGAATAGCAATCAGAAATTGATAGGAGTATTTACCTTCTGCAATTTTGCCCTAACCAAGGCGGATCAGAATCTCGAAGAAGAGAAAAATGAGAGGAAAAAGAATGAAGTTTTGACATAATTCGGCTGAATCAAGTAATTAAGGAACGGATCGGAGCCCTACGCTCTGATACCATGACAAAATGCTGAAGATCAACAATGGTGATAGCTCAGATCCAGCTCTAATGAATGAAGAAGAAAAGCATTCTTTATTGAGAAGCTTCGAGAGACAGATGAATTGGAAAATGATTCTTCACTACTCAAAAATATCTGTACAGTGTTTTATATATATGTAAATACCCTTACTGAATTATTGTAGTAATAGCCTAACTAATTTGCAGAATTGGCCAATACAAAGAATAGCCTATATAGAATGTAAAGTAATTACAATGTGGCTAACTATTAAACAATCTCAACACCCTTCACGTGCAGACTTAATCCCGTTTCATGGCTGAGCACATAGAAATTTATCTTGATAAGTTGCAGAGGAAGGAATAAAGTTGAAAGAAAAGATAAATCATAAGATTTCTGAAGTTTTTCCAGTTGTGTTGATCTTCATTTTGGTTCGATATATTCTCTGCTTCTTCATTGCAATAGGTAAAATTTCACTCTGTACAATTCAAACAGGTTCCAGGAGAGAAGTATTGTCCGCCTACAGAAGTCTCAAAAAGTTGCTGCAGACGAATTAAGAATGGTATTCAGCGAACTTATAGTCCTCGATATTTTTATTCGTTTGTTGAACTTGAGGACAATGAAGATGAGATGAAACAAGAAAAGAAGGAACCTCGTTTGGTTGTCCAAATGGATACTGAAAGATCAATGCTCTATCAGAAAACCTGTTTGGATCATTTTTATGACAAACCAGTGCAAGTAGGAATCTTTAACCTATTCTATAAAATTATGATATCATGTTTTCTCTATCTAACTAACTTTTGATCGTCACGTTAATATTTTGCTTCCACCATCACTAATATAGTAATATATACATCAAATTAACCCTTTAGATTAACACTATCACATAAAATGGGAATATCTTTTTCTTCCTTTGCTCTCTATTAATTATAATTTGGATTATCTGATCTTAACAGATCAGTGGAGATGTACGTATCATATTCTACGAAAAGCTCATAGGAGGACGTCTCTTCTATGCTTGCTTCAATACTGCTTTTATTAGGAATGATCTACTGCAGGTATTTTTCAATTATACAAACTTACAACTGAAAAATATTGCATATGTTACTAAAACTGTGAAAGTAAAGACACATATGTACGTAATGGCACAAGTCATGTATCATGGATGCTGATCAAAAGCTCCAAAAAACTATTGATTAGAAATGAATGTTTTAACATTTTGACTACGTGCCGTTTTGTTAATTCTGCTTTAATATCTGAAAATTTGCAGTTTTCGTTAAGAGAGCTAGATAAAGTTGGCAAAAAGGGTAGGTCCATGACTGGTTCTTCATTCTGCTTGGAGTTGTTCTTTGGTCCAGCAAATGGAAATTGTTTGCCAACACCTCCTTTACATGAAGATGATCTTACTCATTGTTAAACTATATAATATCAACCCCTTAAATCTTATCATTTCAATTGTCTTACCATCTTTTTTTCAGGGGATGGAAGACTAGGAAGATTTAAATAGTTTTGTAAGTAGAACTTGAGGGATCAGAGTAGTTATAAGAACAAATGTTTGCATGCTTATCCTAGAATCTAATGGAAACCAAATTCTTAGAATTTGGAAATTAGGATCTATGTTTTTTGGTTGCATTTAGTATTAGAATTTGAGGGCCAATAGTATTCTCCGTTTGGTCCTTGTAATAAACTTCAATATTATAATTCAGTTCTAATTCCTCTGATCCCAAATCCGTGAGGATTGAACTTATATGTATCGTTGTTTTCACAAGAAAAGATATACTCGGGGAAATAACATATATAATCTTGTCTCACACGTCACACCCACTCCGATCCTCTTGATTAGGGGTGTACAAACCAAACTGAAAAGTCAAACTAAACTAATTAAATAATCCGATTAGGTTTGGTATTGAGTAAAATAACTCGAACCAAACCGACACATAAATGTATAATTTTTATATATACTTCTAAGATTTTATATAGATTTTTTTAATAAAAACTATCTAGAAATATTTGGGAATATGTTGCACGATATAATATTTAATAGAATATGAAGTGCTCCATATTTATTAACCTTAAATAATGAGTTGTATGATCACTTTCTTATCAAGTATTACTGAAATGCGTCAATCTCTTTGTTCTTCCATATTATAATATGTTAAGATCTATTAAATTTTTATATTTTTTTCGAATGTAAAGTGATTATTATTATTTAGGTACATCAACAAAAAATTATTGTCAGACGAATAAAAAATTACCTATTATGTGTTACTAAAAATATTCTCCCACAAGAATATTTTAATAGATAATATATTTGTCAATTTTTTATATTTTTACTAAACATATATTTACTTATAAAAATTTTAACAAAGTAAGATTGAAATAATATTTAAGTAACAAAAAACCCAAAAAACCCAAATAATACGACAAAACCGAACTAATCTGTCACGACCCAAAATCCCACCACAGGCGTCGTGATGGCACTTAGTCTCTAAGACTAGGTAAGCCGATTATAATTACAATTCAAACTAATTTTTTTTTAATTCAATACAGATGTCAAAGCCAACAACGGAAATATTCATGAATGACCTCCCAAGACTGGTAATACTGAGACACGAACTCTAACTGAATACATGAAATGATCTCAAGGATCGAATACTCAATACTGTTTGATTAATAATTAACAATACAATAAAATAAAAAGACTCCAAGGGACTGCGACGACCAAGCAGCTCTACCTTAAATCCTTGCGATCACACTCTAACTCTGTCCGAGTCCGACACCTCCAATACCTGGCTCTGCACAAAAATGTGCAGAAGTATAGTATGAGTACACCACGGTCGGTACCCAGTAAGTATCAAGACTAACCTCAGTGGAGTAAGAGATGAGGTACAGTCAAGACACTCACTAGTCAAATAACCTGTGCAATATAGCAGTATAAAATAGTACTAGAAAATAACTAGCAATGATAACAACAAACTCAACCAGTGATATAACAACAAGGCAACAAGAACGTCATAATTATTGCTCGGGCAAATAAGGAACACAAGTACAATCAATAAGTCAAGTCCTTCAAATATAAATCCTTCACATATTATTCTCTAAGATAAATATCTTTTGAATATACTTCTTTTGAATAATTATCTTTCGAATATACTTCTTTCAAATAAATATGTTTTCAAGTAAAAGTCACCATGTGACACCTCATTTTACAATCAAAAACATTACGGGTCTCGGCCCACTTTCATATTTTTCACGGTACCTCGTGCCCATATTTCTATCACCATCACATGGACAACTCACGTGTCAATAATAAAATCATCATATTTTTCTCCGGCACCTCGTGCCCATATTATTTTCATAACTGCACGGACAACTCACGTACCAAAATATCAATGTATATAAGATCCGCAGGATCAATTTATTTTCAATAAAGTAAGGTTAAAATCTTTAAATCAAGTAAGAAATCAACAAAAAGATAAGTTTATTTTAGAAATCGTTTGAGAGAGGAAAAATGACATTTTCATTAAAATAAAGTATCAGATAAACTACTGATTTGGATATAAAATTTATTAAATTAAACATACTAGAAAGTTTCTTTTATTTAAAACAACTCAATCATTAAAGACAAGTACAACCCAAAAATACAAATCCTCAAAGTCTCGTACAAAAAAGTCAAGGTCAACACAATACATCAAAAACATACAAAACACTTAATATTAAGTCAAATAATACATCACGAAAAATACAAGAATTTATAAATTATGGAAAAATAAAATAACCAAAGGCAAGTGCAGCCATAGAGAAATATCAACAAAAGGGCACTCCCGAGGTACCGCATCGTAGTCCCAAATCATAAATAAATTCACAATCTTTCCTTATATCACCGCGGGAATCTTCACATATTATTCTTTAAAAATTATTTTTTTCCGAAATAGCATCCCGCATTTTAGCCACCATTATCACACCGCATGACTTTTAGTAGTTCCTCTACTAGCCACGCGTTTCAAACCACCCTTATCTCACCGCATGCGTTTTAATACCCTGACCTTATATCACCGCATGACTTCTAGTAGTTCCCCTACTAGCCACGCGTTTCAAGCCACCCTTATCTCACCGCATGCGTATCAGTATCACAATATTTCACAAATCGCACCTCAAGTGCCCAAATATCACAGTATAATACAACTTGCACCTCAAGTGCTCACATATCATAACATATCATAAATTGCACATCAAGTGCTCAAATCTTACAACATATCACAAATTGCACATCAAGTGCTCAAAAATTACAACATATCAAGAATTGCATATCAAGTGCTCAAATATTACAACTTGCCACAGAAATCTATAACATATTATTTTCCACAATAAGGAGCCACGACTCGATCATAATGTGCACAACATATTAACAAAATATTCGGGAGTGAACAACTCAACCGAATAATATTTCACAATTTGATACTTTGCCTCAATATAATTTACGACCTTTATAATTCAATACCAAATTTTCAACAAAGTGAACTGAAAAGTAATTCATCTTATTAACTAAATTTTTCATTAAAATTATTTGTAGGTAAACTCAATAATGAAAGTAATTTTCATAAAAATGGAAACTCAAACAAACACAGAGTTCACATAAAAGTCAAGTGGAAATCACACCAAATTATCATATAAAAACTACCTCGGCAAATAAGAAATGAGGCATGACAAATAAAGGAATTACTGAGTTACAACAATTTTCCAACTTAATACTTAAGGGCGTCTACGAATTTTAATCGATATAATTTGCACATATTAACCAAGTACATACTCGTCACCTCGCATACATTGTTTTCAATTATACAATATGGCACATAAGACTCGATGCCTAAGGGGTAATTCCCCCATTCGAAGTTAGGCAAGACACTTACCTCGACGAAACTAAACCGATACTTTAAATGATCTTCGCGAGTGAAGCCATATCCGGACGGCTCAAATCTGAAATTTGCCCCTTCATAATACTACGATGGTCCACCACACTAAACGAATTTTAATATACAAGAATGCAACACAATTTTGCCAATATTAGCAAGATTTCTATACTTTAAGTCATTTAGACATTTTATCAAACATCTAATGTGCATATTTTTCTACAACCTCCTTCAATGGAATTTCTTCACCTAACAATCACCTTCCACACAAATGATTGATCTCACAATCGTCTCTAGGTCATCCACAACTTTCCTTAGCACATGCATGCCCAACAATTCACTCCCAACCCACAAATCTTATCAATTAATTTATTTTACAATCTCTACAATACCAACACACCTAGGTTGGGTACTTATTGCTTCCAATCACTATCCCATAAGTCCTAATATATATTTCGTACATAAATAATCACCATGAATTAGTTAGAGGTAGTAGACATACCTATTGTAGACCAAATCTTGAAAGACAACTTTTGGGGTGTTCTTGAGATTTTGAAGAAATCCTATGGAATCCAATCAAAACCTTGTTGTAACTAGTGATTGAGAAGTGAAATTATCATAAAAACACACTTAAAAACTCACCTTAGGTGTGTATTGGAAGCCTTGGCCGGATGGGTGATGGAAAGACAGCCCTAGCCTTGAAGAAATGACTCAGCCCCTCTCTCTACCCGTCCTTGGGGTTATTTAATGGGCTCCTACGTGCGCGGCCGCGCACCTGGGCAAGTGGCCGCGCATATGGCCGCGCACCTGAGGCAGAAAGTCTCAAATATGCGCGGCCGCCCATCTGGACGTGCATATGACACATGTCCAGTACAATGGCCATAACTTTCTTTATACTTATCCAAATGACAAACGGTTTGATGCGTTGGAAATTAGACGCAAGGGGATTTGAGTTAATAGGTTATACACTATATAACTCTTCATATACTGAGAGTTATGCTCATTTGAATTTAGGTCTTGTGCGAACTCACTTGAAACTTTGTCCCATCATATAATTTTCAACTTGATTTAGCCTTAGGGCTCTTCTTAGAGCATAAACCATTCTTAATGCACCTCATACATATATTTTTATGACAAATTTATATCATTCAAATCATCAGTCTTGTTCATACCCGAATTAATATAATTAGCACCCGCCAATCTTCTTAATGGTCTTAAAACACTTCAAAATTTTTCCGGGGTGTTACATTCTCCCCCACTTAAGAACATTCGTCCTCGAATGTTTTACAAGTCATTATTAGGCACAGTATTATCCTCCTTTCATCTTAACCATCATCTTTAATCGTTCTTGACTTCATATAGATCTTAGATATTCTTCCAACATTTCAACTTCCTTAAGGCCCCAAAATTTGGCTAACTCCCAAATTTTTCAGAAATTTCGGCAGAGTGTCCTCTGCAATTAGGCCTAACCACCTGCCATATAATTACCAAAACCAGTCCTAACAACATATACATGAACTAACGACGCAACATAACATTAAGACAATGCCAACTGTGGCCTCATGAGCAGTATACTACCAAAAAGGAACATATTCAACATCAGCTATACGGTTGATACTTAATTCATAGAAGGTAACTCTTAGCATTTTCGTAGAACACAACTTTATAAATATATGACTATTCAAACAAATGAGGGTACTTCTTCTTCATTTCTTACTCGGCTTCCCAAGTGGCCTCTTCAACCTACTGGTTTTGCCATAACACTTTTACGGAGGCAATTTCCTTATTTCTCAACTTTCGGACTTGCCGATCAATATTAGAAACTGGAATCTCTTCATAAGTCAATTTCTCATTAACCTCAATAGTCTCAACCGGAACAATGAGTGTCGGGTCTCCAACTACTTTCTTCAACATAGACACATGAAACACCGAATACATGAAGGACAATAATAGGGAAACATCCTACTCATATTTTGGTCTATTTCCTTCAAATTTCATAAGGCCTAATTTCCCATATTAACACACTGTGTAGTCTCAAGTAGCAATTTCGTGCCTGCACAAACATTATACGTATGTCCATAATCACATCTCTAGTCATAATAACTGTTCATAATTAATTCCAGCATCCTCAATTAATCTTATATTAACCAAAATCTCATTTCAAATTGTTTACAACATTGACAGCAACACGCGAGGCATGAAGACCTCATAATTATTTACCCAAATTAACGAGTCACATTTAACTCCACCTAGGCACTCATCTTGTAGGCTAAAACTCAATATTTACAGTACGAATATGGCTAAATATGCACAGAAAATACATACAAAATTATCAAATAAGCCTAACCGACATGACTCCCTATTAATACTATAGTACAAATTTAATTTCACAAAGAGAGAATTTAAACTCATAAAATTTTTACCACAAGGACCTCGTCCTTATATAACTTCCATCGCGGCTTGTAGCCCAGTTTAAATATTTCACATCATATAAAAATGCGAGGATCTCGTCCTCAACTCCAATCACAAATATTTTGCACATTGTGCCAACTGAGATTTTTCCATTCTTTCTTCTCTTTAATAAATTTTGTAAACAGTTTTCATAACACATAATGAACCCTCATCCCGGTAGAGCATATAATTCATAAAATTAAAATCAGTTATTCTGAAATCACATCAAAACCCACTGTAGTGAATAATAAAATTACTTTTGGACTTATAGCCCTCAATGGTGCACAAAATAAAAATGATAGACACGGGCTAATATCATCAAATCTCTTCAATAAGGATAACATATAAGTGGGTCACAAAGTTATGAAAATCATCCATAAGCGGAGCATAATAGGAGGACTTGCCTCAAAATTCAGAATCGAATCAAATTAAGGAATATATCCATTTATAACAGATCAAGATCATACCAGTAGCGACACCACCTGGTGTAGTGGCCTCAGCCACAGCATAACAATTATATCAACGGGTTGTGCCTCCCCTTCTAGGGCGCCCTCTACCCGTTTGTCTTCCACCCCTAACTGGTTGTGCATGTGAGGTAGTAACTAGAATAGAGCTTGTAACCTGAGTATTCTGATGAAATCTGCCTCTCCCAAGTCTGGGACAATCTCTCATGATGCGCCTAGTATCACCACACTGATAACGAACCCTCTGCAGGTTTGGCTGCTTATATTGAGTCTATGCCAGATAACTGGAATAACCATTATAGGAACCTTGTGTTGGTAGTGCATTAAAAGAACTTACTGGAGTACTCCGAGTATTCAGAAATTGTTTTCGTGACCCCACTGATACTGAAATGTATAATTATTAAGGACGTGGGAATACTGCAAGTCCTAACACCATCCCATACAAATCTCATCTCTTAATCATATACAAGTTTTGGAGACCCTTTCAATACCACATATATACATCTCAGGCCAAAACGGATATAACACATGACCCCGCAATCTGATCATTGATAGTGGACTACCCTCACTTGGCGCGAAGCCATAGGACACAGTCCGATGATCCACAATACTAACCTTCATCACTTGTATGACACCGATCATAAGACACATCAAGCCATTTATTGGGCGCATGTCATCTTTGTGACATTCAAAATTGCTTCCTCGAGTGCCTTGGCTGCTAGTATGTACCCTTCGCTAAATAGAAACTATGTACGAACTACATAGTCTCTAATACCACCAACTATCTTCAGATCTACGTCCACCTCGTGAACCTACCACGATTGTGACAATTAGGCAATTAATTAAACCTTCTCAAGATCATACTTATCAACCAGATGTCAGAACCTGTTGCACCCCCATGTGCACAACTGAATGATCTCTCAATACTTCCGCATCCTCGATCTGGATGACACGTTATAACAATGGTTGAGCAACCCTGGCTCCCTTATAACCCCTATGTAGTATCACGAACCGTTGGCGCATAGTTGATACCGAGTGGGCAATTTCATATACGAGTGGATGCAAAAGAACATAAGATATATGATTCAAGCTGAATAAATGCCGCACGATAAGGAATGAAAGAAGTGGAGATTTTTCCTACTAACTTTGTAGCCTCTCGAAGATAAGTACAGGCGTGTCCGTACCGATCCGCAAGACTCTACTAAACTTGTTCGTAACTCGTAGAACCTATGAATCTAGAGCTCTGATACCAACTTATCACGACCCAAAATCCCACTACAGGCGTCGTGATGGTACTTAGTCTCTAAGACTAGGTAAGTCAATTATAATTACAATTCAAGCCAAACAAATTTTTTAATTCAATACAGATGTCAAAACCAACAGCGGAAATATTCACAAACGACCTCCCAAGACTGGTAATACTGAGACACGAATTCTAACTAAATACATGAAATGATCTCAAGGATCGAATACTCTATATTGTTTGATTAATAATTAACAATACAATAAAATGAAAAGACTCCAAGGGACTGTGACGACCAAGCAGCTCTACCTTGAATCCTTGCGATCACACTCTAACTCTGTCCGAGTCCGATACCTCCAATACCTGGCTCTGCACAAAAATATGCAGAAGTATAGTATGAGTACACCACGGTCGGTACCCAGTAAGTATCAAGACTAACCTCAGTGGAGTAGAGACGAGGTACAGTCAAGACACTTACTAGTCAAATAACCTGTGCAATATAGCCGTATACAATAGTACTAGAAAACAACTAGCAATGATAACAACAAACTCAACCAGTGATATAACAACAAGGCAAGTCATAATTATTACTCAGGCGAATAAGGAACACAAGTACAATCAATAAGTCAAGTCCTTCAAATATAAATCCTTCACATATTATTCTCTAAGATAAATATCTTTCGAATATACTTCTTTTGAATAATTATCTTTTGAATGTACTTCTTTCAAATAAATATATTTTCAAGTAAAAGTCACCATGTGACACCTCATTTCACAATCAAAAAGATTACGGGTCTTAGCCCACTTTCATATTTTTCACGGTACCTCGTGCCCATATTTCTATCACCATCACACGGACAACTCACGTGTCAATAATAAAATCATCATATTTTTTTCCGGCACCTCATGCCCATATTATTTTCATAACTGCACGGACAACTCACGTACCAAAATATCAATGTATATAAGATCTGCAAGATCAATTTATTTTCAATAAAGTAAGGTTAGAATCTTTAAATCAAGTAAGAAATCATCAAAAAGATAAGTTTATTTTAGAAATCGTTTGAGTGAGGAAAAATGATATTTCCATTAAAATAAAGCATCAGATAAACTACTGATTTGGATATAAAATTTATTAAATTAAACATACTAAAAATTTTCTTTTATTTAAAACAATTCAATCATCAAAAACAAGTACAGTCCAAAAATACAAATCCTCAAAGTCTCGTACGAAAAAGTCAAGGTCAACACAATACATCAAAAACATACAAAACATTTAATATTAAGTCAAATAATACATCACGAAAAATACAAAAATTTACAAAATACGGAAAAACAAAATAACCAAAGGCAAGTGCAGCTATAGAGAAATATCAACAAAAAGGCACTCCTGAGGTACCGCATCATAGTCCCAAATTATAAATAAATTCACAATCTTTTCTTATATCACCGCGGGAGTCTTCACATATTATTCTTTAAAAATTATTTTTTCCGAAATAGCATCCCGCATTTTAGCCACCCTTATCACACCGCATGACTTCTAGTAGTTTCCCTACTAGCCACGCGTTTCAAGCCACCCTTATCTCACCGCATGCGTTTCAACACCCTGACCTTATATTACCGCATGACTTCTAGTTGTTCCCCTACTAGCCACGCGTTTGAAGCCACCCTTATCTCACCGCTTGCGTATCAATATCACAATATTTCACAAATCGCACCTCAAGTGCCCAAATATCACAGCATAATAAAACTTGCACCTCAAGTGCTCACATATTACAACACATCACAAATTGCACATCAAGTGCTCATATTTTACAACATATCACAAATTGCACATAAAGTGCTCAAATATTACAACATATCATAAATTACACATCAAGTGCTCAAATCTTACAACATATCACAAATTGCACATCAAGTGCTCAAATATTACAACTTGCCACAGAAATCAACAACACATTATTTTTCAACAATAAGGAGCCACGACTCGATAATAATATGCATAACATATTAACAAAATGTTCGGGAGTGAACAACTCAACTGAATAATATTTCACAATTTGGCACTTTGCCTCACTATGGTTCACTGCCTTTATAATTCAATGCCAAATTTTCAACAACGTGAACTGAAAAGTAATTTATCTTATTAACTAAATTTTTTATTTAAATTATTTGTAGGTAAACTCAATAATGAAAGTGTTTTTCATAAAAATGGAAATTCAAACAAACACAGAGTTCACATAAAAGTCAAGTGGCAATCACACCAAATTATCATATAAAAACAACATCGGCAAACAAGGAATGAGACATGACAAATAAAGGATTTAATAAGTTACAACAATTTTTCAACTTAATACTTAAGGGTGTCTACGAATTTCAACCGATATAATTTGCACATATAAATCAAGTACGTACTCGTCACCTCGCGTACATGATTTTCNCTGTGCAATATAGCCGTATACAATAGTACTAGAAAACAACTAGCAATGATAACAACAAACTCAACCAGTGATATAACAACAAGGCAAGTCATAATTATTACTCAGGCGAATAAGGAACACAAGTACAATCAATAAGTCAAGTCCTTCAAATATAAATCCTTCACATATTATTCTCTAAGATAAATATCTTTCGAATATACTTCTTTTGAATAATTATCTTTTGAATGTACTTCTTTCAAATAAATATATTTTCAAGTAAAAGTCACCATGTGACACCTCATTTCACAATCAAAAAGATTACGGGTCTTAGCCCACTTTCATATTTTTCACGGTACCTCGTGCCCATATTTCTATCACCATCACACGGACAACTCACGTGTCAATAATAAAATCATCATATTTTTTTCCGGCACCTCATGCCCATATTATTTTCATAACTGCACGGACAACTCACGTACCAAAATATCAATGTATATAAGATCTGCAAGATCAATTTATTTTCAATAAAGTAAGGTTAGAATCTTTAAATCAAGTAAGAAATCATCAAAAAGATAAGTTTATTTTAGAAATCGTTTGAGTGAGGAAAAATGATATTTCCATTAAAATAAAGCATCAGATAAACTACTGATTTGGATATAAAATTTATTAAATTAAACATACTAAAAATTTTCTTTTATTTAAAACAATTCAATCATCAAAAACAAGTACAGTCCAAAAATACAAATCCTCAAAGTCTCGTACGAAAAAGTCAAGGTCAACACAATACATCAAAAACATACAAAACATTTAATATTAAGTCAAATAATACATCACGAAAAATACAAAAATTTACAAAATACGGAAAAACAAAATAACCAAAGGCAAGTGCAGCTATAGAGAAATATCAACAAAAAGGCACTCCTGAGGTACCGCATCATAGTCCCAAATTATAAATAAATTCACAATCTTTTCTTATATCACCGCGGGAGTCTTCACATATTATTCTTTAAAAATTATTTTTTCCGAAATAGCATCCCGCATTTTAGCCACCCTTATCACACCGCATGACTTCTAGTAGTTTCCCTACTAGCCACGCGTTTCAAGCCACCCTTATCTCACCGCATGCGTTTCAACACCCTGACCTTATATTACCGCATGACTTCTAGTTGTTCCCCTACTAGCCACGCGTTTGAAGCCACCCTTATCTCACCGCTTGCGTATCAATATCACAATATTTCACAAATCGCACCTCAAGTGCCCAAATATCACAGCATAATAAAACTTGCACCTCAAGTGCTCACATATTACAACACATCACAAATTGCACATCAAGTGCTCATATTTTACAACATATCACAAATTGCACATCAAGTGCTCATATTTTACAACATATCACAAATTGCACATAAAGTGCTCAAATATTACAACATATCATAAATTACACATCAAGTGCTCAAATCTTACAACATATCACAAATTGCACATCAAGTGCTCAAATATTACAACTTGCCACAGAAATCAACAACACATTATTTTTCAACAATAAGGAGCCACGACTCGATAATAATATGCATAACATATTAACAAAATGTTCGGGAGTGAACAACTCAACTGAATAATATTTCACAATTTGGCACTTTGCCTCACTATGGTTCACTGCCTTTATAATTCAATGCCAAATTTTCAACAACGTGAACTGAAAAGTAATTTATCTTATTAACTAAATTTTTTATTTAAATTATTTGTAGGTAAACTCAATAATGAAAGTGTTTTTCATAAAAATGGAAATTCAAACAAACACAGAGTTCACATAAAAGTCAAGTGGCAATCACACCAAATTATCATATAAAAACAACATCGGCAAACAAGGAATGAGACATGACAAATAAAGGATTTAATAAGTTACAACAATTTTTCAACTTAATACTTAAGGGTGTCTACGAATTTCAACCGATATAATTTGCACATATAAATCAAGTACGTACTCGTCACCTCGCGTACATGATTTTCAATTACACAATATGGCACATAAGACTCGATGCCTAAGGGGTATTGCCCCACTCGAGGTTAGGCAAGACAATTACCTCGACGAAACTAAACAGATACTTTAAATGATCTTCGCGAGTGAAGCCACCTCCGGACGGCTCAAATCTGAAATTCGTCCCTTCATAATACTATGATGGTCCACCACACTAAACAAATTTTAATCTACAAGAATGCAACATAATTGCGCCAATATTAGCAAGATTTCTATACTTTAAGTCATTTAGACATTTTATCAAACATCTAATGTGTATATTTTTCTACAACCTCCTTCAATGGAATTTCTTTACCTAACAATCACCTTCCACACAAATGATTAATCTCACAATCGTCTCTAGGTCATCCACAACTTCCCTTAGCACATGCATGCCCAACAATTCACTCCCAACCCACAAATCTTATCAATTAATTCATTTTACAATCTCTACAATACCAACACACCTAGGTTGGGTACTTATTGCTTCCAATCACCATCCCATAAGTCCTAACACATATTTCGTACATAAATAATCACCATGAATTAGTTAGAGGTAGTAGACATACTTATTGTAGACCAAATCTTGAAAGACAACTTTTGGGGTGTTCTTGAGATTTTGAAAAAATCCTATGGAATACAATCAAAACCTTGTTGTAACTAGTGATTGAGTAGTGAAATTATCATAAAACCACACTTAAAAACTTACCTTAGGTGTGTATTGAAAGCCTTGGCCGGATGGGTGATGGAGAGAAAGCCCTAGTCTTGAAGAAATGACTTCGCCCTTCTCTCTACCCGTCGTTGGAGTTATTTAATGGGCTCCTACGTGCGCGGCCGCGCACCTGGTCAAGTGGCCACGCATTCGGCTGCGCACCTGAGGCAGAAAGTCTCAAATATGCGCGGCCGTGCATCTGGGCGCACATATGACACATATTCGGTAAAATGGCCATAACGTTCTGTATACTTATTCAAATGACGAACGGTTTAATGCGTTGGAAACTAGACTCAAAGAACTTTGATTTGATAGGTTATAACTGTATAACTCTTCATATCCTGAGAGTTATGCTCTTTTGAAGTTAGGTCTTGTGCGAACTCACTTGAAACTTTGTCCGATCATATAATTTTCAACTTGACTTAGCCTTAAGGCTATTCTTAGACCATAAACCATTCTTAATGCACCTCATGCATATATTATCATGATCAATTGATATTATTCAAATTATGAGTCTTGTTCATACCGAATTAATCTAATTAGCACCCGTCAATCTTCTTAATGGTCTTAAAACACTTCGAAATGTTTCCGGGGTGTTACACAATCCAAACCGATATAGATGATTTGGTTTGGTTTTGATAAAAATCGAACCAACTCGGTCCATGTACACCCATGCTCTTGACATAGAAAGAGCTATAATCTTTATGAACAAAGAATTAATTAACTTACTTCCATATCACAGTTTACTCAACCTAGTAAAAAGGGCTTTGAAATAGAGCGGTTTGCATGTTGAATGTTTTTTAATCATATAATACTGGTTGAATGGACATGGATTTAGTAACGGCAATCTTAACATCATAATTGAAGTATTTGCGAAAATAATGAGAGTATTGTCACAACCCAATCATTTCTTGTTCATTCTACCTTATTAATTACTACTCGAATAAAAATCTTACTACTGCTACTCCCTCCTCTCAATTTATGTACCGTGTTCCGTTTTTGAGCGTTAAATTTTTGATTTTTTCATATTCTTTTAAAAATTTTGAATTTGTAATTATTGTGTCTTATAGTACTTTTTATATGGTTTCCAAAAAACTTAAAGATTATGTATCTCAATTCATGATAAAAATTAATTTGTTTGACTCTCAAAATCCGCAATCGCCACTTAAATTGAGATGGATGGAGTATTATTTGTACATATAAAATATATATTTCAAATAAAAGATTCATTAATGTTAAATAGAAAGACTTTAGACTACAAAGCAAGTACCAGGGTTCTATGGTGTAGTGGTTAGCACTCTGGACTTTGAATCCAGCGACCTGGGTTCGACTCCCGGTAGGACCTTTTTTGCATGATTATAATGGAAATTTGAAATTTTCAATTGGAAAGCGGACATATTTCCAGGTGAGTTCCTTTTTAGCCTAGCTAATTAGGGGTAAATCGATAATACGAATTAAATCCGAAAACAAATTCGATGTGGTTTGGTATTGAAAAATAAAACCCGACCATAATTGGTTTAGTTTGGTTTTAACTAAAAAAAGTCAAATCAAAACCAAACCAACCCGATAGTATATTTATATCATTTTTAAAACTATTTTATACATATAAATATTTATTGTAATGTAATTTATAAATATTTCTTAAAGTTTTTTACAGTTTTATCTTTTAACGTATTATTTTAAGTTTAGACTTAACATTCTTGAATGGTAAATAAATTTTATAGCCCACAAATGTAGTAACTCAAACAAAGTTCAAATCAATACTAGTGCTAACAAAAAAAATTCAATTCAATACTAGAAATGATGATAGTGTTGGATAATTATTTTAGTTTTATATTGGTTTATAATGAAAATGCATAACTTAGTTTATCTTTTTCTTTAGTGCTTAGTTATGTAATTACTATTAGTACTTATTAGCTATACTTATTTTAGCATGACCTATATAGTATTTTTAGATTATGTGAATTTTTATTATGGCTTATTAATTAGCAATATTTTTTTAATGTAATTTTATTATTTTATCTTTATTATAGAATATTTTTATATAATACTATGACTTATCTCATATTATTGTGTTAGTTTATTGGAAAACACATTATATAGTTGTATTTTATTAGGACTTAAGAAATATTTGGAGCACAAGTTACATATTTTATGCTATGAAGACTTTACCGGAAAAAAACCCGAAAATCCGAAAAAACCCGAGATTGAAAAATCCGGCTGTGTTGGTTTGGTTTGGTTTATAAATTTAAAAATCCGACACCATTGATTTGATTTGATAATTGAAAAATCGGAACTAACCCGACATATGTACACCCCTAGTTGTAATTCATCTTATGCAAGGGAATGATTTCCATTTTGACTTTCTTTGGGACAATAAAGATGATACCTTTACTAGATTTGAGATGCAACATGGTATTTGCTGCCACCAATTAGTGTAGTGGGTTGATATTTTTTCTTTTGATTTTTGATTGTTTAATCAGAGGTCTCGACTTCTAAAATTTTAGAATAAGACATTTTTTGATAGAAAACACTTTATCTTATTAATGGATCTACCTAACACTAATTTGAATATCGAAAATGAATATTCTTTCACCTTAATAAGAGCTCTCGAGTCCGAAGTCTTTTTCTCGGTAAGAAGTGCGCTTAATCTCTTTAGTGAATGTACATAGCACTGAATTCGGATTTGTAGTTCAAAGAAAGTGTTTGATACCAGATGTATAAAGTAAATTGGCTAAATTAAATGAATATCCAAGTTGGCAAGTTGGCTTCATTATAGAAAACAAACACATGTTCTTGCATTTAGAAATAAATAGAACAAAGACCTATGTCTTATTGAAATGGAAAGAAGAAAGAAAAAAACTGTTTTTTTAAGGGTGTACTTTGGAACACTAAAACATGATAGTGTGCACTTGAGTTTTAAAAAGTTCCTACTGTCACTGTTTATTACTTTATTTAATGCATTCGCAGTTTCGCATTGATTTTTCCTTTTCTCTTTTGCCTTTTTGGGTGGTTGGGGTTGGAGGGGACTTGGAAGGTGGAAATTTAATGCATTTGATTGATCATTTCATACGGAGAGTGCTATCCTACTCAACAAAGTCTACCCTATATCTTTAGATGCAATGCAATATTTCAATTAGAGTTTAACTTGCATATATAGTTTTAAAAAATACACTATCAATTTGCTTACAGGTAAGTAAAGATAGTCACTCATGATTTCATAAATTATTAATAACTTAAAAAGAAGACAATGTTAAATTGCACGGATTAGAAATCCTCTCAACTAATATTGGACCTTTTTAGATCACGAGCTTCACAAGCTAATTCAATTATTGAGAACTGATTGACAACTTGAGAAGGAGGCATAACGCTAAACTAATCTAACCATCTAATAAACTCGTAAGTCAATGTGTTGAATTGACAAGTTTGAATTTAATAATTATCTACCCAATCATCTTATACCATAGTATCATAATACTATATACCATAGTATCATAATACTATGTTATAAGTGAAAAACCAAAGTGCAAAATTAAATTACCGAAATATCCATTAAAAACTAAAAGACCATTGTATCATTCACTTAAACACTACTCCTACAATATTTTAATACCAAAAAAGAAAACTTACACAATTTTTTTGAGTTGAAAGTGTTTTTTTAATATGATGACCCAAAATGTCATCTTTAAATTTATTAATTATTTCTGTGATCTAAGACCTCGAAAAATACTATGCATCATTCCTTGACTTGCGTGCGCAGTCCGTATAATTTTCCGGAAAGTTTTTATATGAAAAATTGATTAAAATGTGAAATAGAGTCTTAAAATTCAATTAAGTTGACTTTGGTCAACATTTTTGGCAAACGGACCCGGATCGATATTTTGACAGTTCTAGTACGTCCGTCTCATGATTTGGGACTTGGGCGTATGCCCTGAATTTAATTTGGAGGTCCATAACTCAAGTTATGACCATTTAACGGAAACTAGAAATTTAAAGGCTAAAGATTTCCAAGTTTGACCACGGAGTTGACTTTTTGATATCGGGGTCTGAATCCGATTCTGAAAATTGAAATAGGTCTGTTATGTCATTTATGACTTTTGTGCAAAATTTGAGATCAATCGGACTTGATTTGATAGGTTTCGGTATCGAATGAAGAAGTTAAAAATTTTTAAGTTCCTTAAGCTTGAATGGTAGTACGATTTGTGGTTTTAGCATTGTTTGATGTGATTTGAGGTTTCGACTAAGTTCGTATGATATTTTAGGACTTGGTGGTGTATTTGGTTGAGGTCTCGGTGGCCTCGGGCAATTTTTAGATGGTTAACGAGTTGAACTTTGGATTTGGAACCTTGCTGGAATTTTTCTGATGCACTATCTGGTTTCCTTCTTCGTGTTCGCGATAGGGGTCTCGCGTTTGCGAAGAGGAACTAGAGGCAGACGAAATTTACTCTTCGCGTTCGCGAAGAGTGGACCGCGTTCGCGAAGGCCAAGTTTGGCAAGGCATCGCGTTCGCGAGACTGCCCTCGCTTTCTCAAAGAAGAAATCTGGGGCAACACAAAAATGTGCTTCGCGAACGCGAGGTTGCTATCGTGTTCGCGAAGAAGAAATTCCTGGACAACAGAACTTAAGTTATGGAAATGGGATTTCGTCCCATTTTTTNNTATTTTGTGAGTTTTTTCGGGATTCGAGACGTGGGTTCCACTATCGATTTTTGAGATGAATTTCGGATTTTAATCCAAAAAATTAATAAATTCATATGGAACTAATTCCTACGATTTGTATTGAGTATATTGAATTGTTTATGACTACATTTGAGGATTTCGGACACAAATTCACGAGGCAAAAGTTTATTGAATTCTTGAACTTGGTTGCAAAGCGAGGTAAGTGTCGTTGGTAACCTTGACTTGAGGGAGTAGAACCTTTGAATTATTTGCTATGTGAATTTCACGTGTAAATATGTATAGGCAAGGTGACGAGTGCCTATACTTTGTCAAATTAATTGTTTGCTTAATTATTTGTACATCTTAAATTATTTTAAGACACGAATTAATTGTTATAATAATTGTTTCTCTCATATTCCTTGTAAAATATTAATTATTGAATTCCTGCAATAATTGTTACATGCTTACTTGATTTATGTATCTTAATTGCTACTTGACATTTAGCATATTTAATATTAGACTGCCTATTTTCTCCCTGATTTTTACAATTAATTGCTACTTGTCATTGTTTGTTTCATAAATAAATTATAATTATTATATGCCTTGATGCTTAATAGTTTCTCATTGAACGTGATATTTATTGAAGTATTTTTATAACATTTAAGAGTTGTAAAAATATATGGGGGGACCGGATTGTACGCCGCAGCGAAAATAAAAATAAATATATTGGGGTATCGGGTTGCACGCCGCAACAGAGTTATTTAAAGTTTATACCGGGGGATTGGGTTGCACGCCGCAATATATTTATTTAAAGTTTATATCGTTGGAACGGGTTGCACGCCGCAATGGAAACAAGTTGAGGGATTGTGACTGCTTAATTGACTTCAATTATTGAGATTATTTACCGGTCTTACTACTATTTCCGTAATTATTATTATTATTATTATTATTGTGTACAGATTAATGTAAGCGACCTGCCTTAGCCTCGTCTCTACTTCGTCGAGGTTAGGCTCGGAACTTACCAGTACATGGGATCGGTTGTACAGATACTACACTCTGCACTTCTTCTGCAGATTTCGAAGTTGGTCCCAGCGGCACACTGTAGATTTGCCCGGATACAGCTACCAGTAGAGACTTGAGGTATAACTGCATAGCGTTCGCAGTTCTGAAGTCCCCTTCTATCTTATCTCAGTTGAGTATTATATTTCAAACAGCTTAAATTTTATTCAGACCTTTATTTGTATTATTCTAGAAGCTCGTGCACTTGTGACTCCAGTTCTGGGATGATATTTAGATATCGCATTTATTATGGATTATTCACTTTATTTCAGACTTTATTTTCGCATTTGTTTCTTTGTTATTAATTAATTTAAAATTGTATTAAAATGGCTAATTATATTCTAACATTGGCTTGCCTAGCAAATGAAATGTTAGGCGCCATCACGGTCCCGAAGATGGGAAGTTTGGGTCGTGACAGTTGGTATCATAGAATTAGGTTATATTGGTCTCACGAGTCACGAGCAAACTTAGTAGAGTCTGAAGGATCGGTACGAAGACGTCTGTACGTATCTTTCAGAGGCTATAAAGTTTAGGAATAATATCACTTCTTTCTTATTCTGTCGTGCGATCTTATTCGATCATCGATAATTGAACCATTCTATTCTTATTCTCTCGCAGATGGTGAGAACACATAATATATCTACCGACGGACAGGGACCAGAGCCCCCAGTGGCAACTATGGCCAGGGGTAGAGGTCGAGGCCGAGGTCGCGCTAGAGGCCGAGGAAGAGGTAGAGGCAGAGGTAGAGGCAGAGGTAGAGCTCAGTCTAGAGCTCGAGCAGCATCGCCTATTATAGAACCTCAGGTGGATCTTCAGGAGGAGGTTCCAGTTCAGACTGTACCGATTGGACCAGTTCAGGTCCCAGAAAGATTCATAGCTACTCCAGTACTTCAGGACGCTCTAGTCCGTTTGGTGAGCCTTATGGAGGGTGAGGCCCAGAATGGTACATTTCCAGTGACACCGGCCATCTCATAGGCTGGGGGAGGAGCACAAACTCCTACTACTCCAGCTCCGGAGCAGATGGCTCCCCAGAATCAGAATCCAGCAGTCCCGCTAGCTGGGGTAGTTCAGCCAGTTATTGCGGCACAGGCCGATGATAGGACCGCCATGTCTTCTGAGGCCTTATTGAGACTGGATAAGTTTTCTAAGCTCTTTCCAGTTCACTTCAGTAGCACATCTTCTGAGGACCCACAGGATTATGTTGACCGCTGCCATGAGGTGCTGCGGAACGTGGGTATAGTTGAGACCAATAGGGTCGAATTTGCTGTATTTTAGATGACAGGTTCCGCCAAGAGATGGTGGAGAGATTATACATTGACCAGACCAGTTGGATTGCCTGCATTGACCTGGGAATAGTTTTCACAGCTATTTCTAGAGAAGTTCCTCTCTATCACATTGAGAGAGGATTACCGCAGGCAATTTGAGTGTCTACAACAGTGCAGTATGACTGTTACTCAGTATGAGTCCCGTTTTGTGGATTTAGATCATCATGCTCTCCTTTTACTACCTACTGAGGGAGTTAGAGTGAGGAGGTTTATTGAGGGACTCACTCACCCTATCAGGCTTCAGATGGCCAAGGAGACCGGAAGTGAGATTTCCTTTCAGGCGCCTACTAATGTTGCGAGGAGGATAGAGATAGTTCTTGCACAGGAGAGAGGGCAGGGGTCTGATAAGAGGCCTCGTCAGTTTGGTGGGTTCAGTGGTGCCTCGTCTGGAGGCAGGGGTAATTCTGGTAGGGGTCATCCTCCCAGGCCATTTCATTCAGCACTTCAGGCTTCTCACGGTGCTTCAAGGAGTCACGACCCTATTATGCCTTACTCTGGGCAGCCAACATTTAATGCACATTCAACTCCTATCAGTGCGCCACCACTCCAGAGTCGCGGTTATCCGACCCGTTCGGGTCAGCTTCAGCTTCAGCTTCAGTAGCCACGGCAGCAGGATGGGTGTTATGAGTGTGTGAACATTGGTCACATCAGGAGGTATTGCCTTAGGTTGTCGACTCGACAGGATTCTCGTGCCATCATACCGGCACCGGTTGATTCACTACCTGCTCAGCCAGCTAGAGGTAGGGGTCAGACAGCTAGAGGTGGAGGTCAAGCCATTAGAGGTGGAGATCAGGCCGTTAGAGGTGGAGATCAGGCCGTTAGAGGTGGAGGCCAACCAGTCAGAGGCCGTCCCAGAGGCGCAGTTCAGAGTGGTGGGGCCCAGCCCCGATTTTATGCTTTTCCAGCTAGGCCTGAGGCCGAGTCATCTGATGTTGTGATCACAGGTATCATTCCAGTTTGCCATAAAGATGCTTCAGTTCTATTTGATGCAGGATCCACTTATTTCTATGTGTCCTCCTATTTTGCTTCATATTTGGTTGTGCCTCATGATTCTCTGAGTGCTTCTATGTCTGTATCTACACCGGTGGGGGACTCTATTGTAGTAGACCATATCTATCGTTCGCGTGTGGTTACTATTAGTAGTCTTGAGACTAGTGTAGATCTTCTACTTCTTGATATGGTAGATTTTGATGTCATCTTGGGTGTGGATTGGTTGTCATCTTATCATGTTATATTGAATTGTCATTCCAAGACGGTGACCCTAGCCATGCCGAGGTTACCTTGGTTAGAGTGGAAAGGAACTCCTGGTCATTCTACCAGCAGGGTTATTTCTTATATGAAGGCTCGTCGTATGGTCGAGAAAGGGTGTCTAGCCTATTTGGCTTAAATTCGCGATCCCAGTGTGGATGTTCCTTCTATGGACTCAGTACCAGTTGTTTGTGAATTTCTAGAAGTATTTCTTGCAGATTTGTTGGGGATGCCACCCGACAGAGATATTGACTTCGATATTGATTTAGCTCCGGGCACTCAACCTATTTCTATCCCACCATACTGTATGGCCTCGCCGGAGTTGAAAGAATTGAAGGAGCATTTACAAGACTTGCTTTATCAGGGATTCATTAGGCCCAATGGCTCGCCCTGGGGTGCACCAGTGTTATTCGTAAAGAAGAAAGATGGTTCAATGCGAATGTGTATATATTATCGGCAGTTGAACAAGTTCACTATCAAGAACAAGTATCCGTTTCCAAGAATTGATGACTTATTCGATCAGCTTTAGGGTGCCAAGGTATTTTCAAAGATCGATTTGAGTTCTGGTTATCATCAGTTAAATATTAGGGCATCTGATGTCCCTAAGACAACTTTTCAGACTCGGTATGGGCATTATGAATTCCTAGTGATGTCATTTGGGCTGACGAATGCCCTAGCAGCATTTATGGATTTGATGAATCGGGTGTTCAAGCTTTATTTGGATTCCTTTGTGGTTATGTTCATTGATGATATCTTGATTTACTCCAACAGTCGAGAGGAGCATGAGCATCATCTTTGGAGTGCACTTCAGACTTTAAAAAATAATCAGTTATATGCCAAATTTTCAAAATGTGAATTTTGGTTAGACTCAGTTGCCTTTTTGGGGCATGTAGTATCGGCTAAAGGCATAAAAGTGGATTCTAAGAAGATTGGTGCAGTTCAGAATTGGTCTAGACCTACTTTAGTTACGGAGATACGGAATTTCCTGGGTTTGGCAGGTTATTATCGCCGGTTCGTGGAAGGGTTTTCATCTTTAGCAAGCCCATTGACCAGACTGATCCAGAAAGGTATTCCATTCGGATGGTGAGATGAGTGTGAGTTGAGCTTCCATAAGCTCAAGACTGCCTTGACTACGACGCCAGTGTTGGTATTATCCACAGGTTCAGGATCCTATACGGTGTATTGTGATGCATCTCGCGTTGGACTTGGTGCAGTATTAATGTAAGATGGCAGGGTGATTGCATATGCGTCACGCCAGTTGAAAGTTCACGAGAAGAATTATCATGTTCATGACTTAGAATTTTCAGCCATTATTCATGCGCTGAAGATTTGGAGGCATTACCTTTACGGTGTCTCGTGTGAGGTATTTACTAATCATTGTAGCCTTCAGTATCTGTTCAAACAAAAAGATCTTAATTTGAGGCAGTGAAGATGGTTGGAGTTATTGAAAGACTATGATATCACTATTTTGTATCACCCAGGAAACGCTAATATGGTGGCCGATGCTTTGAGTAGAAAGGCTGTGAGTATGGGCAGCCTTGCTTATATTCCGGTTGGTGAGAGACTGTTAGCTGTAGATGTCCAGACTTTGGCCAATCAGTTTGTGAGGTTAGATGTTTCAGAACCCAGTCGGGTTCTAGCTTGCACAGTCGCTCGGTCTTCTTTATATGAGAGTATCAGAGAGCGGCAATATGATGATCCTCATTTACTTGTCCTTAAGGATACGGTGCGGCACGGTGATGCCAAACAGGTTGCCGTGGGGGAAGATGGAGTTCTGCGAATGCAGGGTCATATTTGTGTGCCTAATGTTGACGCACTTCATGAATTAATTCTTGAAGAGGCACACAGTTTCAGGTATTCTATTCATCCAGGTGCTGCCAAAATATATCAAGATTTGTGGCAACATTATTGGTGGAGAAGAATGAAGAAGGATATAGTTTAATATGTAGCTCGGTGTCTAAATTGTCAGCAAGTCAAGTACGAGCATCAGAGACCTGGTGGTTTGCTTCAGAAGTTAGAAATTCCTGAGGGGAAGTGGGAGCGTATCACTATGGATTTTGTTGTTGGGCTCTCATGGACTCAGAGAAAGTTTGACGCAGTATGGGTCATTGTGGACAGGTTGACCAAATCAGCACATTTCATTCCAGTGACAGATACTTATCTTCAGAGCGGTTAGTAGAGATTTACATCCGCGAGATTGTCCGCCTTCACGATGTGCTCGTGTCTATTATTTCAGATCGAGGTACGCAGTTCACCTCGCACTTCTATAGGGTTGTATAGTGTACGTTAGGCACGCGGGTTGAGTTGAGTACGATATTTCATCCACAGACAGATGTACAGTCATAACGCACTATTCAAATATTGGAAGATATGCTTCGCGCTTGTGTTATAGACTTTGAGGGTTCTTGGGATTAGTTCTTGCCACTTGTGGAGTTTGCTTATAATAATAGCTACCAGTCGATCATTCAGATGGCTCCATATGAGGCATTATACGAAAGGCGATGTCGATCGCTAGTCAGCCGGTTTGAATTGGGAGAGGCTCAGTTGTTGGGTACCGATTTGGTACAGGATGCCTTGGATAAGGTCAAAATTATTCAGGATCGACTTCGCACAGCTCNAGGCGATGTCGATCGCTAGTCAGCCGGTTTGAATTGGGAGAGGCTCAGTTGTTGGGTACCGATTTGGTACAGGATGCCTTGGATAAGGTCAAAATTA